>JANAVB010037413.1:10639374-10824374 GCA_029216955.1 Iris pallida
CAGATAATTCATCTAGTTTATGTTTCCCCTAAGTAGCAGTTATTAAGAAAAAGAGATTTCCAATCACAGATGAATCTAGACCTTCCAGTTGAAGATGGTCATCTATGTAACATGGGAAAGATGATAGAAGAAATGGAGGGTAAGCTGAGGAACTCACTGGATCAGGTCAACCTCTTTCCATCAACCCTCTGATATTCATTTATAGTGTTCAAGAGATCTTACACTGACCTTTTCATTTTGCAGGTTTATTTCGGGAAGACGAGAGAGATGGTTTGCACATTGAGGCCACCACCTGAGGGGTTGCAAGTAAGACTGCCAGAAAGCAGCTAACACAGAATATGATTCAGAATTTTAACATTGTGAAATGTTTGGTTCTGACCTTTGGGAACACAACTTGTTTCGTGAGTGCTTTTTATGTAAGCTAAGTCCAGACAATACATTTTCAGTGTGGTATATGCAAAATTGGCCCTCAAAATATTGGCGAATGACTATACATCATACTTATGACAAGTTTTTATGCAACTTTATGTGACATTTTCTTTTATCAACAGATCGATGCTTGAAAGTAGTAGTAGGATGCTTTAGAGCCCCTTTGGACCATTGGTGGCTATATGCTCCTCCTGTACATATATATGGCTTATTGCAGGAACTAGGTGTTGGAGAAATTATTCAGTGGGATGAGCTCACCACATGGCAGTGGTGAGTCCTAAGTTCTCTTCAATAGTCTAATGACACATGGTGAATTTCATGTAAGACTAAATTATAATAAGAAAACAGTAAGCATTGTGTTATTATACTATTTGGATATACTATTGGAGAAGGCTCAGAGCTCATCACTGTCAAGCCTTTATTTCAAAGAAATAATTAAATTCAAAATTTTATACTTGGATGATGCTTGTTCTGCAAACGCGGTACTTGCAGAAATGCTGGCAGAATCCTTGCCCATGTTCAAGGTATCCGAGTAGTTTCTTTTTATAGTGGAAAGAAAAATATAGTTTAGCTAATATGTTTAATAGAGAATAAGTCGATGTGATGAATTTGATCACAGAGGAGTCGTACCATTTACAGAACCGTTTCATCTTTTATGGTTACAAGAATGGGTCATTTTATATTTCCAAGCTAATTGATAGTGTTACATAATTCTTTGAAAGATAAGTTTGTCATATAGGGAAAAGGAAGCAGTAGAAAGAGATGGAGTGCTCGTACGTGTTTATTACAGTAAGGTTCCCAA
This sequence comes from Iris pallida, assembly GCA_029216955.1. NCBI lineage: Eukaryota > Viridiplantae > Streptophyta > Magnoliopsida > Asparagales > Iridaceae > Iris > Iris pallida. The sequence goes on from JANAVB010037413.1 coordinate 10,640,606, forward strand.
GTCGAGGTTGTGGTGTTAAGGCTGTCCCAAAGATGGTCGGAATGTGCTTGAAGCCGAGGGGGTGCTTCCTCTCCAACAGGGAACCCTATGCCCGGGATGTAATGTGCCGTAGAAAAGAATGGAGCACGGGACTTGCACTAGGGTTCCAAACTATTGTTGGTGTTGGATGGGGTTCACATATATGTTGGAGAACATTCTGGAGTGCGTCGAGCACCATTCGTATTCGTGTGTCGGAGAAACTCGAGAGGTCGAAGGCGACATGGATTCAGCGCGTATCAGAACATGTGGGAAAACTAGTATCAAAGTCTGAGGTAATGTAAACCTCCAATTTTTTTTTAAATTTTATTTTAACTTAGATAATATTTTTGGGGATTTTTTATTTAAAAAATAATATTTATTATTACGATTAGTCTTAGTCATGGTTAAAATTTGTTATGCATATTGATAGGAAACATGACATGGCTAGTATAGTCATATTCCATGACTAGCATATTAGACATGGTATGGATGACATAGCCATATTCATGTCCCATATACGGCAACAAGTTAAGTTAGTGGCATATTTCATAAAATATGGTTATATATATATTTAAAGATTTTCTATATAAATTCGGTTGTATAAAATCTATCCAATCAAACCCAAACCATATCTAACCCATATATGCATGTAATGCATATACAAATATACCATAAATATATGGTTGATATATATACTCATATATATTGAGATTATATTATATATATGCATAAATATATAAAAGTTTCCATATATAGCAAATCCCACCTAAGCATAACCAACTACTTAACTAACAAACTACCTACTTTCCTAAACTACCAACCTACTACCCATCCTTTGGCAGAAACCTAACCCCTATAGGCGCATGTATCCCTCTTTCTGTTCCAATAATATCCGGCCCCCACAAATCCCAAAACCCATATATGCATCTACATATACATATCAAATCTTTTAAACCCTAACCCTAACCCTAACCAACTTTCTCTTTCTCAAACCTCTTTGGCCGAAACCTAATTTTTCCCGTAGAATTTCGCGAGCACCCTACCCCTAACAACAGCCCCTCTCCAAAATATCACCTTTTTCTTTTCCCTTCACAAGTCTCCATCTCCTCCATCTACAACATCAACTCCTTCAACTCTACAACCTTTCCACAAACACTCTCTCCAAAATTTTATTAAAACTCCATTAAACCACCACCATCATCTTCATCTTCCCAAAACCAAGAAGAGCACATCAAGAGCAAGCAAGGAGGAGCACGCGTTGGGCAAATCAAGAACTCGCTTCCAATTCCTTTCTTGGCGTTTCTTGGTAAGCAATCCAAAACCTTTTTCTTAAATTTTTTTTCGTGAATTATTTTTCCAAATAAATATCAAATCATCTTCTAAAAATCATATCCTTGATTAATTTTAACCATGAAAAAAAACCTAGGATTGATCATATGCATACACACGTAGAATTGGAATCAAGAATTGTGCATGTTAGTTAAATGTTGTGAGAAATTTTGAGAACAAATATACAAGATGTAAATATGAGTTTTAATCCATATTAAATCTGCACTTTTATCAAATTTTCCATGTTTTCATGTTATTTTATCATATAAAACCTAACCAAAACTTGGTGTCCTGAGAAACTAGATTCCTATGTGTAGTTTTGCCTTATGTTGAAAAGTAGGAAATATTTCTGTAATAACATCAGTAATTTAAATGTTAAATGATCATATTTTGATAGGCATAAGTCATGGTTAGGTGTTGGTATTATTCTAGGTTAATTTTAGGATTATATAGTAGGCGTAAAGCGACAAATTCCGCATACCATGCCCAAAATCTTAATTCTGGAATTAAGAGTTAAAATGGCTATAAATCATGATTAACATTGTGGTTTCATGATTTGAATATAGTTTATATACTTGTCCATGTATTGGAACCCTAGTTTCGAGTTTTGGAAGTCAAAAGGGTTACAAACTAGGTCATGGTGTCATTGAAAGTAGAAAGTTGTGTCATGTGTCATATGTATAATTAGTGATAAAGATAATAATTTTTATTTATATGTGAACTTTTGGCTAGGCCTTGGTATTGCGGATTCAGCAAAGTCTTAGATGACAGGCAAGTATACCTTGCCAACTTGTACATTATATTTTCATGCATGTTCTCTATTTTACTGTTGTTCTTTTTATTATATTTGCTACTTTTTTTTCTCGTTATACGTGCACGTAAATTTGTTATATCTTTCCATCATTGCTTGTTTTATTATATCTTGCCATGTTCTTGTATACTACTTGAGATTGTCGTTGCCTAGTCCTACGCCACAATTCCCTTGAACATGACTTGACTTGATCATGTGTCCCCGTATTACTTGGACATGACATGACATTGACTTGACTTGACTTGACCGTTGTTCTTCCTTAACGAGGAGATTGTTATTAAGCGTTGGCTATACTTGATCACTCTCGATCGTTAGCCCCCACAGAACAGCGATAGAGACTTACTATAGGTTGTTAGCCCCTACAGAGCTGCAATCTATAGGGTCGTTAGCTCCCACATGGTTGCAGTTTATCATAATTTTATTGTAGTCATGTTATTAGTATGGTTCTCAATGGCATATCACTTTCTTCAGTTTTTATTCTTGTACTATACTTTCTTCAATTTATTCATATACTATTCCCTGTCATTATTCTTGCATGTTGTATTGTATAGTATAGAAGCATGAAAAACAAAAGCGCAACGCTTAGAAAAGAAGACAAAAACCGTATAACTGCTGCGCACTTCAGACAGACAGTATTGAGAAAAGCGCAGTACAACTGAGTGCATAAAGGAAATTCTTTATTAATAATCATGATTACAAAATAGTGGAAGTCTATTACAGATTTTTCATGTTCATGATTACATAAATAAAGCTATCTACCTACTCAGCATACAAAAAGCGCAGCATCGTGAAGCTTCTCAAAGGCGCGGCGCATTGGAGCTTCTCAAAAGTGCAGCGCTTGGGAGCAGCAAAAAGCGCAGCCTATGGGAGCCTAAACATCCCAAAGACGCAACATCAAAAAAAGTATAGCGCCTTGGAACAGCTAAAAGTGCAGCACCCAAAAGCGCATCCTCACAGGCCTTGAACCCCGGACCATCACTTTAACATTTATGGTATGCTGACACAAATGTCAGGAGACAGCTATCAATTGTCAACCGTCAATAGCCAAACGTCAGATGTCAGCTGTTAGATACTCGCCATCAATTCAATCGAGAGCACGACCTCCAACGCGCCCCAGAAGCACTGCCACTCTGACGTTCTAAAGCACAACTTCTAAAAGTGCTCAAAAGCACAACTTCAACAGCAGAGTCTAGAAGCGCAGCTTCCACGACGTCTAGAAGCACAACCTCCACAACGCTTAGAAGCACAGCTCCCATAGCCTCCTCAAAGCACAACTCTTGTTAAAGGATGCCACGTGGCCAGCCAGAGTGCAGTATCTTTTAGATACAATCAAATCTATTTTGTTTCAACAGAATGTGATCTTTGAGCAATATGCACACGACACGTGTTATTGACTCAGTCATATTTACGAACGGGTGCCAACCACCCACGATCTCAGTAACAAGCGAATCTCAACAACTGCTACGTGTCAGCTCATCCGCCGTCCAATAGTACAGTTATAATAGATTCAGCTTAAATTCTCGTGCACGTAGCGCTCCTGCGTGCCAAAAACTCATGAGCACATCGCATATGTGCGCATGGGTGGTTCATTCACCAGCTTATAAAAAGAAGAAGTCTTCCTTCATTTGGGATCTTCGATTGTTTCTTGATTGGTAACCCTAGGTTATCCACTCATAGGTATTCAGAGAGTCAGTGCAAGTTCTTCTTGTTGTCAGATCGTCAACAGAGTAGAGGAACCACTACAATGTTCGATCTCTATCATCACACTTCCCCAGAATCAAATTGTACTTAATTTTATGTTTAGGATTTCTTTTGTACCTCTTCTTATTTGTAATACAAAAGTTCTTCAACTTTCTGTTCATGGCATGACTTGAGATCGTCGTTGCCTAGTCCTATGCCACAATTCCCTTTAACATGACTTGACTTGTGTGTCCCCGTATTACTTGGACTTGACATGATATTAACTTGATTTGATCGTTGTTCTTCCTTAATGAGGAGATTGTTATTAGACGTTGGCTATACTTGACCACTCTCGATCATTTGCCCCCACAGAACTGCGATAGAGACTTACTATATGTTGTTAGCCCCTACAGAGCTGCGATCTATAGGGTCGTTAACTCCCACAGGGTTGCAGTTTATCACAATTTTATTATAGTCATTTTATTAGTCCGGTTCTCAATTGCATGTCACTTTTTTTAGTTTTCATTCTTGTACTATACTTTCTTTAATTTATTCTTGTACTATTCCTTAACATTATTCTTGTATGTTGTACTGTACAATAGGCTTGTATATTATGTATCTTGCTACATCCCTTATGAGGACTTGGTGATCTCCCTAGGTACTTGCTGAGCTGCTACTGTAGATAAATGGGTAGTTGGTGATTGTTCCTCCAGGATTTCAGGTGTATATTTGGTTGATATGTTCATTATATTCATCCGACAATATATTTATTTTATGTTACTTTATTTTGCTGATATGGCCTAGTTTTTAAGCTTTATTCTTCTCTATGAGCTTGTTCAGATGATTGTAATAGAGCCTGTACCACTTTATTATATATTGTCTATTCTTGTTTGCTTGTAGGATTCGGTGTGTTAATGCCTGACCAACATTAGTGCACTTGGTCTTACAATAGATTTATTTTCAGTAAATTGAGATATAGAATTATCATAGTGATTAGAGATATAACTACCCGACATAGACAACATATACGGATTCGAACTGGGCTGGAGTCTATTGACACGTAGTTGGCATGTTTACGTAGTTGGCATGTTTATGTATTCGAGCTGGGCTGGAGTCCACTCTATACGTACCTGGCATATTTATGTATCCTAGTCCTATGTATTTTGGGATTGGGACGTGACATGTATACTGTCGATATATCGTTGTCGGTGTACCGCCGATATATTGATTTGATAACAGTTTGTTCCATAATAGGTTTCGACTATAAGAAAGTAAATTTCGGTATACCATCGGTATACAGGAACCGGTATATCGTTGTTAGGGATGAAGGCCGAAAGTTGGTGTTTTAATAACATCTTTGGATCAAAATCAATGGTCCAGATATGTTCGGGACTAGGGGACTTTAAATAGATCTTTGTAATCCTTACAATTTTTTATTTTACTATTAGCCCTGCTTAACTACCCTTAATATTCCTTTTTTTCTAATATTTACTTCCCATTAAATTTCTTTGACAGTAGTTTGTCTTATCTTTCACCAATAATATGACAAATGGTTCAACTGAGGTTCTTGAATCTAAATACCCAAAATCATCTATGATAAGCTTAGGTTGGCTTCTACCTAATACGGTGATTTACTACGGACATATCCCCATCTATCATACCCTTTATTTTATACTTGCATCACAATCACACAACCTACCATATCTTGCTTAACTAAGAAGTCCATTATGGGTTTTTCTAATTGAGTCATGGATAAGTAAAAAGGTAGCAAGGTGCTAGGGTTGGGTTGACCAAACCATTCCAACATCAATCAAGGTTAGGGTCAAGCAAAACAGAAAGATAGTTAAAATATTTCTAATAACCTTATGAAGTCAATAGAGATACATATGACGTACTTTAGGTAAAACTCAAAAACCATATACCTCTGTGATACCGTATTTGAAGTCTGCCTCGCTAATGTGTGTTTGACTGCAAGAACATAATATAATGGATGGTTGTAGGCATATCCGCCTCATCAAATAATACAGATTCTCGAACCTACCTTTGGCCAAATCTATAAGATGTTTCCAAAACGACTTTTACGAAATAAAGGAGAAGAGCCAATCAAGAGGTCAATAAGGAAAATTTCAGTCGAAGTATAGAAGAAATCATGTTGGAAAGAGTATAATACAAAAGCAATCATGTTGTAAGGATCCTAGAGAAGCCTACGACCCTACCTATGGATGTATCCTCTAATCATATTCCTCAATTAGTCGTAGGCTCGCAGTAGTACGGATAACCTAGGCACTACTACGACTTTGCATACTTTGCGAAGGCTTGACATGCATGGCCCACACAAAAAGAATGTCATGCTCCAGTCCTAAAATACGTATAAACATGGATACCTGACAATGGCCGACTACGTATCAAGTGGACTCCAACCCAACTTAAATACGTATTTGTTGTCCAGATTATAACAACCATCCACAATAAAGAAGAAGTATATTGAACAACCTCTTGGTTTTGAAGTTTTTTAATTTTCTGATCATGTTTTCAAACTTTATAAGGTTCTCCATGGCCTCAAACAAGCTCATCGTGCTTGGTATGAGCGTCTTAGTTCTTTCTTACTTAAAAATGGTTTTTCAATAGGAAAGGTTGACACAATATTGTTTATAAAATCCTACGATGACACTCTTCTTCTAGTTCAAATATACGCGGATGATATTATTTTGGTTCAACTAACAAGCGTCTTTGTGAGGAATTTGCTAAATGTATGCAAAGTGAATTTGAAATGAGCATGATGGGGGAACTAACATTCTTCCTTGGTCTACAAATCAAGCAAAGTTCTCAGGACACCTTCATCAATCTAGCTAAGTACACAACACTTCGACATATAAAATTTCAAGCCTATTGGAACTCTGATGGCAACATCAACCAAGCTTGATTAAGATGAACATGGTAAATTCGTCGATATTCATAAGTATCGAGGTATGATTAGTAGTTAATTCATTTAACTGCTAGTCATCCTGATATCATGTTTAGTGTTTACCTATGTGCTCGATATCAAGTCAATCTCAAAGAGTCTCACTTGTGCGCCGTTAAGCGTATATTTCGATACCTTAAAAGCACATTGAAGGTAGGCCTATGGTATCCCAAAACTACATCCTTTGACCTAATCGGTTATTCGAAAGCATATTTTACAGGATATAAGGTTGACCCTAAAAGTACCAGAGGTACGTACCATTTCTTGGGAAAATCTTTAGTATCCTGATTAAGTAAGGAACAAAATTCAGTCGCACTTTTAACTACCGAAGTCGTATACACAGCGATAGGACATTGTTGTGCTCAAATTTTGTGATGAAAAAAACTTTTGAGGATTATCACTTGTTTTATAATGATATTCCTATTATCTGTGGTAACACAAGTACTACAAATCTCATGAAGAATCCTATATTAGTCACTCCCGTACTAAACACATAGACATTCGAAACCACTTTATTCGTAATCACCAACAACACGAAGATATTAGTTTACAGTTTATCAGTACTAAACATCAGCTTGACGACATCTTTAGAAGCCTCTTGTCGAGGATCGTTTCAATTTAATATGCCGAAAACTCGACATTCTGGATCAATAATCAATTCAATTGATTTCAAATCTTGCTAAGAATAGACATAATTCAGATTGAATTCGGTTTCTCATTATTGAGAAAACCAAACTCGGACTGAATCCGATCAATTCTAGATAGAAACTTTTTTGGATTTGATCGAATTTGGACCAAATTTGGTTCCTCGTACTGAATTCGGTCAGCTGTAATTTGGGTTAGAATCGGGCTGGGGTTTGTGTTAATTTTCACCCATAAGTGACTTTCATATTTAAGTATACCCATCCAAACCCTAATCCTAACTCGAATTCGGCTGTCACTGTCTTATTTTCTCTTTCTCAGCTATCAAACCCTAACACTCTCCATCTCTTTAGATCTCTCTCCAGACCCTAGATCTTCAAACCCTAGATCTTCAAACCCTAGATCTAGATCTTTCTTTTGGTGCATAGATCTTCTTTATAGTACTCAATCAACCAAAGGTATAATCTTTTCCTTCTTTATCACTTCTTCGGTCTTTTTTATTGTCTCAAAAACGTAATGAGAAGAGAACCAAGCTTTCCCATGACCATAAATCTGATGCTTCTGCATCCTCCTCCAACCCTGTTGTGCACCAACCTCCTTTTAGCCCACCTAGGCTAGATGGAAATAGGTTTCATCTGTAGGATCGAAATATAAAGCGATATACTTCAGGGGGTGAATAGAGTAGGCAACAAAATATTAGCTATTTAAAAAATTGTTAGCAGTAAGATCACAGAAATATATCACAGATATGAGTAAGTAAAAGTAAAGTGCAAAGAGCAAATTCAAATATGACGATGTATACTGGTCTCCCTCTTGTGAAGACTAATCCAGTCTGAAGAACTCTTGCTCCCTGTTGAAGTCCGCTATGAAAAACCGTAAGTTTCCAAACGAAGTCCTTGTAATTTCTATAAATGCGATCTTTGATCCGAAGCACTCGACCAACTTCAATTATAAAGTATCTTACTTCTATCAAGCCTTGATTACAATCACTCTGAACTTCTACACCGTACCGCACTGGAAAATCGACTAGAGGATTGTAACTGGCTTGGAATTTGAAAATGAAAGCTTAGTAGGGCTTTGGAAGATCGTAGTAAGCTTAGAGAGAAGAGATAAGAAAGTGAATTGGTGTGTTAAAATGGTAGAATTTCTTCTCTATTTATAGGATTTCAAAAGAAAGAATTCGAGCAGAATTCAGACAGAATTCTATGAGAGAATCTCGGCATATAGCCATTGCATCCGTAACTGCGGGAGGACTGAGTTTAAAATCAAACGTTCAGGACAGCCGAACTCGGGCCGAATTTGGGGCAAATTTTTTCTGAATTCTGTTAGTCCAGAATGGATTGGGTTTTAGGTTTGCAACTTATATTTTGGGCTTTTGAAACTTTTCAAGCAATTAGGAATTAGATTTTTGGTTTTGGGTTTGTTTTCAAAACAAATTGGTATTTTTTGAAAATGTTTATTGGGTAGCCTATTTGCCAGTACGACGCAGTTTACATTTATTCCTAGACTCAATAAAATATAAAAATATATTAATAATTGATAATTAGAAATACAGACGCAATGACAAACACGACTCCAAGTCTTAAACGGTAGCAGGCATAATCTGTAGCAGTTCGTCCAAGTGGCCCTTATATCGAGACATGGTTATTACAATTATTAAAATCCAGTTCGACCTGACCAATGGGCCAACAATCTCCTCCATTTTGATAATTGACAAACCTTGACCGCTATAACATATTGATCTTAATTTGACAAAAATATCAAAATGTTTGTTTGGTACTCTCTCCTCTGAAATAATTATCCTGGAAAAGATGTTAGATCCTTTTCTCCCCCATTATCACTTAGCAAAATAATTGCAAAGAGATAAGATCTCCTGCAAATTATGCTTAAGAAACAAACAGTAAAGAAAAATAGAAATAATAATAATAATATAAAGTTCACAGGCAATTTATGATCTGAAGTAGTAGCTAAGAGATAATGCTAAGCATAAGTGTATACCAAAAGAGACAATAAATACTAAAATAAAAATGCATACATAAAAGAGTTTAAAAATAATCAACTTAGCATCTCAAACAGTCATAGAAGTGCATAAAAGAAAATAATACTATCTTGGAATGTAGAAACATTTTCAAGAATATATAGACATAAATAGAGTCTAATACGATGATATCTAGACAAATACAGTAACGTCTAGATCCAGTCCTCATATAAATAGAGGCATCCTCAGCACGATCAGTATCACCACCATGTCCAGAAGGACCAGCGTCAGAAGTGCCAGCTCCATGAGATGGATGTGGAGTAGCACCAGAACCACGGTACCAATCATAGACGTTACCGGGGTTCAAGTAGTGATGAACCACCTCATCCTCATAGCGGTAACAAAAAATAGTAGGATCTCGTAGAAGAGAACTGGAATGCTGACCAGTCTGAACGAAACGCAGATCCGTAAAAGAATTTGCAAGTGCCTAAAACCGACTGGCATCACAGAACTCTTATTCCTTTAATGTCTCGGTCACAAATGCTCGCAAAGAGTTGTGTTCATCCAGCTGAGCACGTTGTATATCATCCAAATGCTGATGGAGGCCCTCAAATGTAATAGGATAAGTCTTAGATGGAGGAGGTGGTTGTCACCCTCGAATTTTGTTATACGTATTTTGGTGTACATGTACGTATCTCGGACCCATATTTGACTTATCCTGACTGGCTAGTCTTGGGTTTTTGCATTGGCATGGGTTAATTAGCATTTCAAGGTTCGTGTGGTCTATTTTGGCCTTGGCATGCATCGGGTTCGGTTGAGTTCGGCTTGGTTGGTTCGGTTTGGGTTATTATGCAAACCTCTACCTATCATCATCCATCATTTATTAACCCAACAACCCTTCTCTCTTCTCATTCACTTTCTCATTAACTCCTTCTTTCTCATAACTCTCTCCACCTACCAAGAGAGAGAGAGAGGCTTAGGCAAGTACAACTTGCTTCATGGAGGAACTCCATTTTTGTTGTTCTATTGTCTTCCTCACGAGATTCTAAGACACTTTAGTACTTAGCATTTCAATTTCCATGGTTTATTTCTTGTAGATCCAAGTTTGTTGCATTTCGAATTTCTTGGGTTTTGATCTGGCAAACTTTATTATTTTCAAAATTAGAGAGTTCCCTATAGTAGGAATATCGATCCTACGCAAGTTTGGCTTTTGAATGGTTGGATCAAGTCTTGGCCGAGATGGGGTTTCTTGAGTTTTCTTGAGTCCCATGGCTGCTTGTCTCAGCCTTGTGAGAAGACGAAGCTTTTACGCACACGTTCTTACGTGCCAGCGTAGTAATTTTCCTTTTACGCACACGTTCTTACGTGCCAGCGTAGTGTTTCTCCTTTACGCACACGTTTTCATGTGCCCGCGTAATCTGTTCTACGCTGAGTTGATTCGAACTCTATGCAGGGGCTACTCTCGCTCGCGTAGGGTCTCGCTTGCGTAGAGTGTCGCTTTCGTAGAGTTTCGCTCGCGTAGACTCTTCCACTCGCGTAGAGTCTCGCTCGCGTGCAGCCTTGCTCGCGTAGAGCTGTCTTTCCTTGGTCTTGCCCGCGTAGAGCTATTTTACGCTTGGGGTCCCTTGGCCTAGCGTAGATTTGCTAGCGTATGGGCTTTGAGCCTCTTGGCGTACCCCGTTTGCCCTTTTTATGTTTTTCATGAACTTGATAATCGCGAATTGGTACACGGCATGGTATAACCAGTAATTTAACGTAACATGACATGGCATGATATGACAAGTAAGTAGGATGGGAATTATTGAATGCTGTTGCGATGGCTAGCGTGACATGACAAGAATGAATGGCCTAGACACCGTGGACGATTGTGTTTGTACAAATGAACCAGTATTGTCTTGCATCATGTCTAGGACAAGGACCCCTGGGTACCACGGTCAGGGGTACCTACTGAAACTGACTAAGGCTAATAACTAGAATAATCCAGTAGTCATGAAGAGATTTTCCAGCTATAGACAATCCTGTTATCTGGGCGCCCCATCATGGAATTTGTAGCCTGCCGTCGAGTAGGGCACATTTCCAGCACACTGTCATATGTTGCACCCTTCAAGCTAATTAAGGGTACAAGTATTTCTTGGACGATGTACCCACATGAACTCAATCCCTAATGTCGTCTGGATAACTTGGATAGTTTGCAGGGCTTGTGGCTATTGGAATATCTCATTGCATCTTGCTAGTAACTAGGCTGTGACAACCCTAGTTAGTTAAAGTATCAAGCCGTACTTATTGCTTGGCCGTGAAAATTGAATAGAGTCTAACCAGTTCAAGCCTTGTCTTGTTCCAGTATCTGGCTACTTCGGAACATGATTACTTATGCTTACTTTATCAATAACTGATCAGAATGAATTCTTATCCTCTTGCCATTTATTGCTCTATTTAGATTTCATATCTTATTGTTATCTATCTTATTTTATGTTCTGATATGCTGGTTTTAGTTCTTAAGTGAAGCCTCCTTTGTGGCACTTGCTCTTTCTAGGATCTGACCCAGCTGGTTTTGCGTGGCCAGATACCGGAGCAGCTCCAGAGGATCTCCCTACTTTCCAGCCAGATGGTGACCACCAGGCGTAACCCTGGCCACGAGTGGGTTTTATTTTGCTCTTCCACTCTATTATAAAAATATTCTTTTGAGGTGTTTAGCCGACGAGCACGTGTTAGCTTGATTGTACTTTACTTACTGTCTGCCTACGGGCTGTAGCATGATTAACAAATCCTAGGGTTGATCATGTATGACTGAAAATCTTGCCAGTCTTCACATTTTGTATGACTAGCTTCATGATCATCCAAATATGTAATTTATGGGATGCCTTACTATTGTATATTTGGTGCTCTGACATCTTATAAATGTTATTGCTTGCTTGAGATTAGGACAATAGGTTTGTTTATGACCATAAGAGACTGTTGGCTTGTAGTTAAACCCTCATGTACCTAGATAGCTGTAACCGTATAGTGAGGTGGATTGTACTTCAATATACGTAGCTGGCTATGTCCGTCCCCGCACTCCAGTATTCTGGTTCTGGGGCATGACAGTGGTACAGTAGGAGGAGCAGGAGGGACAGATGTACTGCGATGAGAGAGCTGCAAATGCTTGGGCTCAGAGTCACGAGCACAAGAGGACAATTAATCTCAAAATGCTGGAAGATAATAGGAAGGATCATCGCGTAGAAAAGACTTCCGTTCCTCTCGCGACACCTAGTCATAATCTGGATAATCGTCTTAGGGACAGAAAAGGGAATCCCATTACGAATGTGATATAGAGCAGATATTTCAAGACTAGTCACATCATCTTTTAAGGTGGACTTGGGTAGTATAGTTGAATAAACAATCCGATGTAACTCATAGAAGAACAAGTTCAAGTGTATGGCTTTGAACTTGCCGGGATAGACGAGATCAGGAGCACAAAGTTGAGTCTTAAAGTTGTTCAAAATTATGTCATTTTGAAATTCAAAATCAGTGATATCGATATGTAGCTCACTTACATTTGGAATTTGTAGGATTGTTGCAAATCATCATCATTGAATTGAATATCAATGCCGGCGACACAACTTTTCACAAGATAATCATTATCAGCTAAAGTGAAATTGTAGTAAAATAGCCAAACTATATTTAGGGCAATAGAAAATGAGTGTGTAACAAGATTATGCAATACCAAAGTTTCAAAATAAGGTTTTTGAGACGGAAAAATCGTCCACTTTATCGGTACGCCGAGGCAAATATTACGAATAAAAAAATTCGCATACCGTAACAAAGATTATTCTAGAGTTTCAAAGAAAAACTCATTGAACGCCCCGTCGTCCGTTTGGATGGGCGAAAAGAGAAATCCTTGGATAGGATCAGAAGATGAGGCTTTTTCACTAGCCGTCTTATTTCTCTTGAAAGGATTATTGATTCTAGGCATGATTTTCAATAAAAAATAGAAAATATATATGAAATAGGAAAATTGAGAAACAAAGAGGTAGAAAGGATTATACCTTCTCAAAATAGAGTATGTGGAAGAGGAGGAGATTCCACGCTTGAATCCAATGTTTCAACACAAAAATCCAAAGGAGTAGAGAGAAATCATGGATTAAAAATCTAGGGTTTGGGGTGTTTTTCACTGCTACTGTTGTTCTGTTTGGAGGAAAAGGAGGATGATAATAAAAGTGGGGCCATTCAGTTCTGTTTAAAATATCCGACGCTAGCCGAGTTCGGACCGAGTTCGATTAGAACTCTGTTGCTGTATTTTGCACAAAAATGTCACTTTGTATTTATCATTCCTTTTCAATTATTTAATTCCAAGATTAGTAATTTTAAATTTTAATTATATAATGAAAATTATTTTATGAATTAAATTTCGTTTATGCAGCTACTATCTCAGATTAGCTATAAGAGTACTGTCCCAGCTAACGGATGGAACACTTAAATACCGTTTCGCTTTAGCCGTAACCGTGGCGATAGACAAACCCTTTATAGGCTTGTTTCGAAAATAATTTTTGCATATTAAAAATAATTAATAAGATAAAATTAATTGATATTATTGACATCTAAAATTCCTAATTCTTGACGTAAATAATTGAATTGATATTTCGCTAAAGATTTTGTAAAGATGTCAGCCAATTATTTCTCTGTGTCTACATATTGTAAATCGATGTCTCCATTTGCTTGATGGTCTCTAAGAAAATGATGTCGAATTTCAATATGCTTAGTTCGAGAGTGACATACATGATTCTTAGTCAAGTTGATAGTGCTAGTATTGTAACAGAAAATGGGTATGTGTGTGTAGTGTAAATCAAAGTCTTTTAAGGTTTGTTTTATCAAAAAAATTTGTGTACAACAACATCCTGCGACGATGTACTCAGCCTCAGTAGTTGATAACGCGACAGAATTTTACTTTTTGCTAAACCAATAGACTAGCACCTTACCTAGGAAATGACACGTGCCGCTGGTACTTTTTTCTATCCACTTTGCGTCCAGCAAAATCAGCATCCAAATAACCGGTTAGGTCAAAGGACGTGGTTTTGGGATACCATAATTCGACAGAAGAAGTGCCTTTAAGGTATCGAAAGATACGCTTAACTGCGCACAGGTGTGATTCCTTAGGATTATCTTAAAATCTTGCACACAAGCAAATACTAAACATTATATTAGGGCAACTAGCAGTTAAATAAAGTAAACTACCAATCATACCTCAATACTTACGTATGTCGACAGGTTTGTCTTGTTCATCTACATCAAGCTTGGTTGAAGTTTCTATTGGAGACGGATTTTAGATCGAACTTCTTTAGCAAATCTTTTGTGTACTTGGCTTGATTGATGAACGTCTCATTGTTGGTTTGATTAGTTTGTAGTCCAAGGAAGAATTTGAGTTCTTCTATCATGCTCATCTCAAAATCATTCTGTAAACACTTAGAGAATGCTTGATAGGGAGATTCATTAGTAGATCCAAAGATAATATCATTAACATAATTTGAATTAAAAGAATATTTTTCTTTAAAGACTTTATAAATAGTGTAGTATCAACCTTACCTTTTGAAAAACCATTATCAAGTAAAAAAGAGCTTAGATGGTCATACCAAGTACGAGGGGCTTGTTTCAAAGTATAAGGCTTTCTTTAACTTGAATACATAATCAAGGTTTTTAAAATAAGTGAAACCTGGAGATTGAGGTACATAAACTTCTTCTTTTATGAAACCGTAAAGAAATGCGCTCTTTACATCCATTTGAAAAAGTTTAAAGTTATGAAAACATATAAATGTACATAACATGCGAATGAATTCTAATCTCGCAACTGGGGCATATGTCTCATCGTAGTCGTTACTTTCCTCTTAGTTGTATCCTTGAGCTACGAGTCGAGCCATGTTACGAGTGACTAGACCATTCTTATTTAATTTATTTCGGAATACCCATCAGGTGCCAATGAAAGGATGATCAATGGGCTTGGGAATAAGTTCCCAAACTTGATTTCATTCAAATTTATTTAGTTCCTTTTACATAGCATCTGAGCAATAGTTATCACTACATGCTTCTTCAATAGTTTTAGGTTCTAGCTGTAAAATAAATGAATACAAGAAGCTATATCTCTGTTAGAGGAACGAGTACTTATGCCCTGGGTGATCTCACCTATTACCAGGTCCTTGGGGTGGTCAGTCGTAAACTTCATTCTTTTTGGCAGACTTTTTAGGTACCTGGTTCCGATTTTCAGTGCTGTAGACGCCTTGCTTGGTGTACTGATATCTTTATTGTTATCATCGTTGATCGTCTGTTGGTTTAATTCGTCAAAGATGAGATTCGTTGATTCTTCGTTGATCATTGTCCTTTTGTTGAAGACTCGGTACCCTTTGCTTTAGACCGCATAACCTAAAAAGATACCCTTATCGGTCTTTTCATCAAAATTTTCCAAATTATTTTTAGTGTTAAGAATAAAATATTTACAACCATAGATTTTGAAATAAGAAACTGTGGGTGTTCTATCAAACCATAACTCATAGGGAGTCTTCTTCGATTTAGATCGAATTAGAAACCTATTGCGGACATAACAAGCTGTATGGACAGCTTCTGCCCAAAAATATTTGGGTAGACTAAACTCATTCATCATGACTTTAGCCATTTCAGATAGAATTATGTTCTTATGTTCCACAACTTTGTTTTGTTATGGAGTTCTAGGGCAAGAGACCTCGTGCAAATATCTGCGTGTATCACAAAATTGCTCAAATGCTGCATTCTCGAATTCGTCGCCCTGATCACAATTTGAGTACGATTGATCATGAATCCTTTCTCATTTTGAACTTTCTTACAAAATGTGACGAATTCATATAATACATCATTCTTGCATGCGAGAAAATATACCCACGTGTATCTAGAAAAATGATCTACTATTACAAATACATATAACTTACCACCTAGGCTAGCAATTCTACTAGGTCCAAATAAATCCACATGCAATAATTATAGCGGTCTAGTGGTACTTAAAGCATTTTTGGACTTAAAAGTGGATTGGGTAGCTTTGTTCTTTTCTCATTCACTACGTACCGTATCCTTCTTGAAAACGATGTCCGGTAAGCCTCGTACCAGTTTCTTCGTACATAATCTTGAAATAGTATCCATGTTTGTATGACCGAGTCTCATGTGCCATTGTTGACTCTTATCGTTCTTGGCGAGTAACCATCTACCTGCTTTGTTAGCATCTTCCAACAAATAGAAAACATATATGTTGTCGTCCCTAATACCTTCAAGATAGTACTACCAGTTGAGCTATCAACTACAATAAATTTTTCTTTGACAAAGTTAATACCATAACCTTGGTCAGCTAAATGGGTTATGCTGAGTAGGTTATGTTTTATTACTAGACAGACATCTTTAGTCACAAGGTAGGGAGCCTTACCAATGTTGCCGATACCTACTATATACCCTTTAAACTTATTACCGAAGGACACGTATCCTTCTTTCTTCTTTGACAGTATTGCAAATAGAGAAGCATCACCGGTCATGTGCTGTGAGCAACCGTTGTCAAGGATCCACTTGCTTCTAACATGAGTAGGGTGTTCCACCTACAAAAAGTTTGCAGATAAAACTTTTGGTACCCATTTCTTGTAGGGTTCGAATATATTAGTCTTTGGTATTCATGCACATATATTCAAATCAACTAACTTTCTTACTCTACATACAGAAGAAATATGACCAATGGTGCCACATAGTGACATCTAGCATGGTGAGTGTTAGGTGCAGTATGTTGTGCATGATTGGTAGGTCTTAGTGTTCTAGTTGGATACTTGTAGTAGAATGTATATCGGTTAGTCTTCTTGGGCAAAGGTTTGGCTATGTTTGGTCTGATAGTATTGGGTTTGACTGTGTTTCGATGTTTCGGTAATTGACACGTCTTAGGGTAGGAAGCAACAACTTCATGCTATTTTTCTAACCTAATTTTCAACTTTTTGGAGGTGTCATAAAGTGTGTTATAGTCCGCTGTGAGTGCATCATTTCTGACTAGTGCACAGTGATGGCTCTTCTTCTCTTTGAGTAAATCTTCCTCAAGTTTAGCAATGGTCTTGTCTTTTCTTCGAATAAACGTGTAGTCTCGTGTAGTTGCAGTTTGACAGAAGAAAGCTCACCAGTCTCACTAGGGTTTACACTATTTCTAATCTCAGCTAGTAAGTCAGTAAGTCTTCCTATTTCACCTTTGTACTCTTTGAGTATCTTCTTAGAGTTTTGGTACTTGTTGAGCAGTTTTCTGTGATCATCTAAGAGATCACTAAAAGCTTCACCTGACTGTTCAAAGGTAAAATCATCATATGTATCAAACAAGGGGTTTGAGTTTACCTGATCATATGCCATCAAGCATACATTTGCAGCATCGTCCGATTGTTCATATTCTGAGTCACTAGCTTCGTTTTTATGCTAGAAGCTTGTGTTGGCATATCTTCTGGAAGTAGATTTCTTCAAGTAACTCTTTTCATACTTATTGCCTTTCCTGGTTGATGATGATGCCGTCGGACAGTCCTTATTGATGTGTCCTTTCTTCTTGCAACCGTAGCAGATTAGATATTCTTCATTGTTGCTGTTGTTGCTATTGTGTTCCTTCGTTCTTTGGTTGAATCCCATGAACTTCTTAAACTTTTTAACTAGGAGAGCTTGATCCTCAGTATTGAAATTATTGTCGTCCGAATCGTCTTTGGCAGTTCTTCGGTGTTGAGCTTTAAGGGCGATTGATTTTTCCCTTGGTGCAGCATCTTCAAAGTCTTGAAGTTCCAGCTCGTGAGTGAGTAGCTTTCCCATGAGCATTTCAAGAGACATAGTAGTGAGGTCGTTTCCTTCAATGATTGTCGTAGCCTTAGGAATCCAGTTCTTTGTGAGAGGTCGCAGCACCTTATGAATCTTCTTATGATTATTGTATTTCTTGCCTAGGGAGGACAAATAATTTAAAATATCCATAAATCTTGTGAACATTTGTGTAACGGACTCGTTCTGCTTCATCTTGAATGTCTCATACTGTTGAGTAAGTCTACTGATCTTTGACTCCTTGACTTTCGTCGTGTCTTCATGAGTAACTTCAAAAAGTTTCTATAACTTATTAGATGTTGTGCATGTAGACACCCTGTTGAATTCAGTCCTGTCTAAAGTACAAAATAAAGCATTAATAGCACGTGCGTTAAGACTGGCTTCTTTCTTTTTAGAGTCAGTATACTTGTTATGTGTTTTTTCAACCAGATTTCCATCAATAAGAACATGGGGATGCTTTTTATAGCCATCAACTATAATCGACCATAGATCAAAATCTAGAGATTTTAAAAATAAACTCATACGTGTTTTCCAGTAAGTGTAGTTGGTACCATCAAATAGTGGGGGTCTGTTTGTGGCTTGGCCTTCAATTATGAATTTCACAGAAACCATATGTGATATAGTGATCTATGTAATAGCAGTTATATATAAAAATAAAATAACAATGTTACCTCGCTTTACCTGTAGAACCCCGCTCTGATACCAATTGTAGGATCGAAATATAAAACGATATACTTTAGAGGAGGGTTAATAGAGTATGTAGCGGAATATTAGCTATTTAAAAAAAATGTTAGCAACAAGATCACAGAAATATATCACAGATATAAGTAAAAGTAAAGTGCAAAGAGCAGACTCAAATACGGCGATGTATACTAGTCTTCCTCTTGTGAAGACTAATCCAGTCCGAAGAACTCTAGCTCCCGGTTGAAATCTACTATGAAAAATCGCAAGTTTTTATACGAATTCCTTACAACTTCTACAAATGCGAGCTTTGATCCGAAGAACTCGACCAACTTAAATTGTGAAGTGTCTTTCTTCTATCAAGCCTTTTAATTACAATCACTCTGAACTTCTAGACCGTACCATACTGGCAAATCGACTAGAAGATGGTAACTGGCTTGGGGTTTGAAAATGAAAGCTTAGTAGGGCTTTAAAAGATCGTAGTAAGCTTAGATAGAAGAGATAAGAAAGTGAATTGGTGTGTTGAAATGGTAGAATTTTTCTCTATTTATAGGATTTCCAAAGAAAGAATTCGGGCATAATTCGGACATAATTCTATGAGAGAATCTCAACATATAGCCGTTACATCCGTAACAGCGAAAAGACTGAGTTTAAAAAGCAACATTCATGGAACCGAACTCGAATCGAATTCATGGCAAATTTGCTCTGAATTCTGTTGGTCCAGAATGGATTGGGTTTTGGGCTTTTGAAACTTTTCAAGCAGTTAGGAATTGGGATTTTGGTTTTGGCCTATTTTTAAAACGAAATAGGCATTTTTGAAAATGTTTCTTGGGTAGCGTACTTGCCAGTACGATGGATTTACATTGTATTCATAGACATAATAAAATATGAAAATACATTAATAATTGATAATTGGAAATACAGACGCAATAACAAACACGGATCCAAGTCTTGAACGGTAGCAGGCATAATCTGTAGCAGTTCATCCAAATAGCCCTTATATCGAGATATGGTTATATCAATTATTAAATCCTGTTCGACCATGACCAATAGGCCAACATCATTGCAGTTACTTTCGTTCACTCATTATGGTAGACGAATGGAACGGGGATTTCCACCAGAGATCTTTGGCTACGGGTCGTCCAATAAATTTCCAAACCTTTCATGTTACCATTCTATGTTTGACACTCTAAAATGGGAATGAATAGCCACCATGTCCAACCTATTTATCAAAATGTCATCTGTTTATTCTACTACAATATTTCTACAGATGATTCTCCTGACGCCGAGAAGGGCAAGATTATTACTCTTCTTATAACGGTCCAAATTAAGCTAAATATTAAAACTTTAGGGAATATACTTGATATCCCTGCTAGAGGAGAACCATTGTATGATAGTCACCTTATTGACTATCCCGAAGACATGAGTCTGAACATTTTCCTTGATGATATATATGTCCCTCATTGCCCTTACGGTCCCTATACTAAACATCTCAACCCCCAGTTTTATGATCTTCATAAAATGGTATATTCTACCATTCATCCCAAAGCAGGTGTTTTGATAAGATTTCTTCTGATGAAATTTCTTGCTTATATCATTTGCATGTAGGTATTCTCTTCAATCTCCTGAAAACCTTGCTTCGCAATATGCTTGCTTTCGGCGTTCTAGTAATCAGACCCTCCTCTACGGCATATGCATTACTGAAATTCTCAAATATTTCAATGTGCTATTGAGTGGTTGTCTACATGATCATCCTTCCAAACCTATTACCTTAGCTCGTCACAAATCCACGATCAGACAACCACCTTCTTCTTCTCCTGCTACTACTGTCTCTCCTGATCTGTATGCTTATCCTCCTCATTCTCCTCCATACTCTATCGTCTTTGATCATCAGTTTCTTAAGGACGAAATACGAGGTCTCAAATTCTATATATCTGCCTATTGCGACCCGCACCAACTTTTCGGGATGCGAGTGAGTGTCAAAGTCCAGCCTACGTCGGGATTCGACGGTAGAACGCTGTCTAGACCATAATGCCCAAAATCACAATAATTTCTCATAATTAATTCATTTTCTCATTTACAATACTAAATCATTTATAACTTCAATGTTTTATTTGAATAAAATACAATGTCTCCCAAAATCTAATACAACAAATTTAAACTTGATGATCAATTCTATCTAACTAGTCCTCTAGAGTCGACCTCGATATATATCCATATCTTTTCCAATGATCCAATGCATAGCAAGCGACTAATCTAAAAAATGGTTTCCAGTCATGAATGGAATAAGTACATACATGACAAACTATTTAAGACATAAAAGAAACTATAAAACAAAAATAGCATATGATATACAAATGACATGGTATGACAAATTTAGAGCAAACAGATAACAAAGACATTCAAGGCAGACAACTAGAAAGAAACAGATAAACACGATTATCATGGCATATCAAGTAGAATGGAACATGTAACACCACAATTAAGATATCTAAGTATTTTGAAATACTACTTTCGACATGTAAATGGCTAGGGCTAAATACGACGACCCGTACGTGATGTGTATGAGCGCTATCGTTCTTGTTTGGACACGAGGGAATGGTTATTATTTTGGGAATATTCACATGTCTATAATATATTCCCCCGTCCAACTCATGGATTCATGTCATGACACGAAAATTGTGATACATGATATCATAAAATGCAAGTCACGAAACACGGTAAATAACGTAAATCACGAAAAATCAATAATCATGAGTATGAATCAATACTCGTGTGAACAATGTGTCAAGAATCACGAGTCATATAATGAATATCAAAAACATATATAATAGAAACTATTTGAAATTGAAAGTAACTAGTGTAATGTACTTGCCTCAATTAAGTTGAAGTCAACTTGTGCATAATATAATCTTGTTGGCACAAAATTGTCACATATGTCAAAAGTATGCAAGATGATCTCAGCTGATGGGTGTGGACACACACAAAAAAGAAAAAAAAATGCTGTCTTTTCTTTTATTGGCGCAAGGCACCACAAATCGAGTACGCCTGAGAGATCCTGCACTGAGGATCCCCGAGTACAAAAAAGAATTATAGGGAAGGGACGATGGAGATCGATTGCTCCTTTACTCCATTGACACTCCGATTATAAAAGTGGAAGAAAACCTAAGAAAATTGCTAACTCTCGGCTCACTGGCAAGAAGTGCAGCAATTTGGCTCTTGAAACTGCTCTCCGTTCTGTGTTTTGAAGAGGGATGAGGCCCCCCTTTTATAGTTGTTCTTGAGATGGAATGATGTTGTGCGCCCACATGAGAAAATATGCTGGTTTTTATATGGGCGCATAGTCCTGCTTTGGGCGCATAGAATGTAGGCGCATACAGGCTGCAAGATTGTGGGTTGGTCATGGTGTTGACGTGGCCGCATGCTTCGGTGCACGACTGCTCGTGGAGACTGACATGGCCGTGTGCTTCGGTGCACGTGTTGATCATGGCTTTGACTGAGTCAGGCTTGGGTGCATAGCCATGTCTCAGGCTATGCTCCCTCCTTTCGGGGGAGCTAGTCTTGGGCGCATGAAGCTTCACTGACTGGGCACATGGAGCTACACTTGACTTGGGCGTATGGAGTTATACTGACTGGGAACATGAAGCTTCGTTGGCTGGGCACATGGAGTTCAACTGACTGGGTGCATGGGGCTTCACTGACTTGGGCACATGCGGCTTCATTTGCTAAATTTTTTTCATGCTTCTACAAGACCCCCTTCAAAGTTTTTGATACTTGAACAAGTTCGAAATACTTTGAAAGAAGTATGGATCGTCTTCTCGTGAGGCAAGGGGCGCATAGCACGACACTCTCTCCTTGGGCACATAGTATTTGGCCAGCCTGTCAGGGAGATACGACTGTTGAGATTTTCCTCGAAATTCGAACTGACAGATTCATTGGAACGAAATTTGAAGTGGTCCATCCTTCATACGTCGTCTACGTCAGCAAGGGAAAGTCACATAGTATGCAAAGAGCCGATCCTTCACGTGGGCGCATAGGCTATAGTGGACGTATACAACACAATGGGCGCATACAGCAGGTGGGTGCATAGTATAGCCCGTGTCTATAAATAGACCCTTGGAGGAGAGAGAAAGTTCATTATTCCTTTCTCTTTGAATTTTTTAGAAAAACTCTTCATCTTTTTTCTTTGAGAACCATGTCTCCAAAGGTCGCCAAGAGATCCGCGAAGGGCAAGGAGGCTGCGCCGAGTGACTCTCCTCCTGTGACAGCATACTCGGCAGTCCAGGACCCGATTCTGGGTGAGGACATGCTTCAAAAAATAAAGTCTCGAGCATTAATTTGCGACGCTCGAACTTTTCTTCTGCCCGGGCACTTGCACCTAAGGCAACATACTTCTGTGAGCATTACTATGCGCCCATAGAAGTCATGCGCCAATACTGTGGTGTGCTATGCACCCAAGTGCTGCCACGTTATGCGCCCTCTAAGCAATGGCATGTTATGCGCCCACGCACTGTTCGTGTGTTATGCGCCTGCATGTCTTATTTTGGGCGCATATCCCTTTGGGTGCATAGCCCTTTGGGCACATAGAAGTCTTCAGGACTTGGCTTTTTTCTGTAGTTTCCTGAGTCTGACTTTTTTTCTGCCCTTACAGTAAACATGTTTGTCCCAGAGCTGGGCGGTATCCCTTTCGGTTCCGTTTGCCACATTCTCAACACGAGCCTTATAACCAATATGATCAATGATATCCAAGCAAAGATCAGTTATGACTAGCCTACGGAGTGAGCTATCGCTATTATTGAACAGGAGAAAACCTTTCTGAAGCAGATAATGAATGACGATAAGCTCGGAGGGTCGTACTGTTAGAAGAAGTCGTACTTCCTATTTGATGACATTGTAGGATTTGAGGACAACACGACTATATATCTGGGAGAGTCTTTGGTAACTACGTTGAATGAACAAAGAATAGGACTGCCGTCAATGAACCGCCAATATCCTCTGTCGGCATTTGCTGACCTAGCTGTGCAGAGACAAATGAAATGGGACCTGACTCCTGAACTGCTTGGGGTTGTTTCTGGCAGGATCCAGTTCAACTTTGGTGACCAGAAGAAGGACACATTCAAGTATGTCAAGGGTTCCACCTCCTACTCCATGAGAGGGCTGCAACCGGGTGTTATGCTGAACGATGTTCCGACTGATCTTCATCCTTAGGATGCTGAGACTCTCTCCAATTTGATGCTGTCGAAGAAGGATTCATATCCGGAAGGGAAGATGCGGCTGGAAGAATGGAGACGTCCCGTTTCGTTCTGGAGTAACCTTATTGGATGGGTGCTCTCGACTTATGAGGCCATTTTGAAAGCTGCCGGTCTTCTCTATGCTGCCAGGGCCACTCATTACGGCATTAACGTTAACTGGCCGATGTTCGTCCCCTTGGCAGAGCTGTACAACTATCATACGTGCACCTTTTTTACTTCGGGCAGGGAAATGGGTTTGGCTCTCCATGAGATGTAAGCGGTATCCAAACTTCTCTGAGGGGTGGAGCCTTATGCAGAATATGTCCCCAGTGATGTAGAGATCTGGGATTTGGGGAAGGAGAGCTCTGATATGATGAAGGTGTACAAAGAGTTACTTTGTCACTTTTTTATTTGTCATCAGACTACGAAGAAGGGTAAGACCGAAGGGTCCATCCCGCATACGAGGTCTTGGACCAACTATGTTTTCACCAGAGAAAGGAGAATGATTCAGTCTCATTCTCGTTGCCTAAGCCTTTAACAATCTCAGAGATAGATCAGCTGATGACAGCTCATGGAGCTAAGGATACGGGAGATAAGGGTAATCCTGAGGAAAATTTCCTGATCTATCATTACTTCAGACAAACCAAATTCAGGATATCAGAAAAGGTGGTGCTCGTCGCTTTCCTGATGATACGACTTCGTGATTGCGTAGTCCCTGGCGGCTCAGGGTCTGTCAAGAGAATCAGCCGGGGGATAATACTTCCGGCTGTAAAGCTGGCTTTGGGACACCGTCTTGTACTGCTTCCTGCGATGGTCTGTGCCATCCAACGGGGTTTGTGTTATTTTGTTGCGAACACGATAACATCCGGAGGCAAGAAGGACTTTGCTAGGACTGAGTTACCCTTCCACTATCTGATGGGGTGGCTGGTACTGTATTGTCCCAAGTTGATGAATGCCAGGCTGATGGCAGATTCTTTAGCAGGAGATGCCTTCATTCGAGGTTCAGGGACACGAATTTGATCGTTACAGGTGTGCCTGCTTGTAGGAGGGCTTTGAATTTTCTACAGAATTATGAATTCTTCAGGGTATCGCCTCCATCTGGTAGTGGTCGTGCGGGAGACACCCTAGTAGATGAGGGAGAACTCACTACTAGCCTCCCACTTGGAGCATTCCGTTGGCTCTAATCCATTAGGCCTTCCCATCTAGTGCTTAGGAGTAGGAACCACGCTTTCCTGGAACCTTACTTGCCAAGCCGCTTTGCACGGCAATTTGGCTATAGCCAGCTTCTCTTGGGCAATCCCAGTCCTCATCTCTAGTCGATAGGGAGTCTGATCGACGGAGTGCGTGCATGGGGCTACTACAATGCTGGATGTACAGGGCAATTTTTACCCTGTCCGAAGATAAACTCGACACCCACATGCTCTTTGTTGCTGCTAAGTTCTACATCCAGGTTAATACTTTCTTTCTGGGTATGACCGTGAGCATAGTTTTGTATCGGGGACCAAGCTTGCCCCTACCCTTGCTGATATAAGACGAGCACGTGCAATGGGGAGTAACAAGAAGGAGGACATCGTGCCCACAATTGAACCAGCTGTAGCACCGCAACGGAGAATTGTAGTTGAAGAGCCTATCATTGCAGCGCCTCAGAGGAAGAACACTGAAGAACCTCTTCCTACCGTTCCTTACAAGAGGAAGGCTCCCACCGAGCCGGTACCGCAGCCAAAAAGGACGAAGATGGTTGTTTCCCGGAGGAGGAAGGTTGCGGACGTGGGTGCCGGCTCGCCTCCTCCCAGAAGGTCTTCTCAACAGACGACGTTGCAGGCCGTCGCCATTTGGGAGGTAGACCCTCTCCTAGACTCCGTAGCCATTCTGGTCAAGCCTTTGGAAGCTTTCTCACCTTTGTGTTTGTCCTTTGCACAGGACCCCAAAGTCGCAGCTGAGGTAGATGCCTCTTCCTCTGAGGAGGTGGGGGTGGCGGCAATGTCCCCTACTCATCCTCGACTGTTGGATGAGGGCAGGTCTTCTTCGGCTGTAAGACCTGAACGACGAGGTGAGCAGGGTGAAGGCCCAAACCCTAATGATGGTCAGAAGATCAGTTTTTCCTATGACATATCTGTGGGAGATATGTCAGCAATAGGAACTACGATGAAAGAGCTGGACGAGAACCAAGTCCAA
Source organism: Iris pallida (assembly GCA_029216955.1). Taxonomy (NCBI): domain Eukaryota; kingdom Viridiplantae; phylum Streptophyta; class Magnoliopsida; order Asparagales; family Iridaceae; genus Iris; species Iris pallida. Next base: position 10,666,921 of record JANAVB010037413.1, read on the forward strand.
TCGGCTCATCCTCCTGTAGGTACGTTGCCTTTATGCCTCTCTTCGGATGAGATATTTAGACTTCGATTTTGTGTGCTCCTCGTGAGGCTGACCACGTCTGTGTCTTCCCTTGTAGATAAGGAGAAAGAACCCCTTGCGGCGATGGTCCCCGCCATTGGAAAAGGGACAGAAGTTGTTCCCGGCCCCTCCAAATCTGCTACTGTGGAGGGAGCTATTAGTGAGCCAGTATTGGCTTTAGAAAGAGCTGTCGAGCAGCCTACTGAGGGGGCTGTTGCTGAATTCGCTCCTGTTTCGGCTGAGCTTGTGGAAGAAACTAGGCCCGATGCTGCTCGGGGCCTTGACATTATTCCCCTTGAACAGTTTGGGCCTGCTCTTGGTTTTCCTGAAACCAAGGTTGATGGCGTAGCTCAAGTTGGAGTTGAGCAAGCCGAAGGTACAAAATTATAACCTTTTCATATTTTCCTCCGACTTTTTCTGGTTACTGATGTATATTGTTTTCTCTGTCAGGTTCGGCTCCTGGTCAGGCGTTCCTTCCAGAAGTGGAAGAAACTTTCCAAGCCTCTTCTCCGACGACCTCCACCGAGGATGAAGAGATGGCCCAGGAAGTTGTCAGAGCTTTCCACTCCGTATTGAAAGTGAAACTTCCTGGAGTCTTGAATTGAAATGCCGCCTTCGTCCCTGTGAAGGCTGTTGCCGAATGTCAGGTAGCGGCCCTCGAGAGCATAGCTGGCTATGAAGAGCGGGCCAATACTCTGAGGAAAGTTCTGAACGACCTGGAGGGTCAGGTGGCCAGGTTTCGAGACATCAAACAGCGGAGTCCGACGTCAATGTTCCGTGCAGAGGACGACGCTTTGATGACAGCTCTTGCGGAGGAGAAGGCTACCTTCCACGCAAGGAAGGATGCCCTTGTCCAGGAGATCGGTGAGCTGGCTGACCAGTATGGCCAGTTCAATGCTGCGAGTGAGGCCCGTGCTGCCTCGAAGAATAGGATGGCTGCAAAAATTACTGAGAAGCAAAATCACATTGTGCAGGTCAGGAACGAGATTGCTCAGCTGGAAGCTGACTTGAGGGCGGTGACATCTGAACAGGAGGATTATTTATCCCAGGCTGCCATGACTGCCGCCGCTTCTGTCCATTTAGGAGAGCAGCTGGCAAAGTTAGAGGGGGAGCATTAGAGTCTGATCCTCTTTGAAGATGAATCCGCTCGTCAAGAAGAGGCACGTCGTCGAGCTACTATGAAGTCCGAGGTCGAGATTGTAGCTGTGAGGGACATCATCAATCGCCTTTGTATTCTGTAGATTTTGTAACTTTTCTTTTTTTGGCCGTTCACGGCTTTTGAACCTTTTTTTTTGTCTTTTGTTAGACGTTTAAGTACAAAATAAAGAATCTTTTCGGAAATGAATATGGTTTTGTGAAAATATCGATGCTAGAGGTAATGTGGACGTAGCAAGGATCTCTGGTGGGTATTCCGCTGGAGAATTTTTGATGTGGACCTATTATCCGTTTTATATTCGAATAATTCGAATATAGATAATAAGTTGAGCGAAGCTGCTAGTAGAGGTAATATGGACGTAATAACAGAGGATGTTCTATATCTGACCAGAGGTAATATGGACGTGGAAAGATATATAACATTAAGTAGAAGTGGATAATTTAGAGGTAATAGGGACGTGATTATCCTTGATGAATGCTTTGCTTAGAGGTTATGTGGACGTGACAAAACATAATCATTTCACTGGGGAAATAATTATCAGAAAATAATTTGGAGGTAATGGGGACGTGACTTGTTTTTGTCAAACGGAGTTTGGACAAAGTCAAAAAAAGAGGAATGATTCCACTGGAGAAATATTTAGAGGACCTATTATCCAGGGCGTATTCAAGACTCTTGAAATACAGATAATAGTTAGATACTTTTTTTTTGTTTTTTGAATCATATAAATATTGCATTGTACATTTATGTGACTGAATATATGTGAACAAAAAGAGGTTACACATAGTATTTCTTCAGGAACTTGTCATTGATAGACATCATGAGCAAGTCACCATCGGGCTTGGTTAGCCGGTACGCACCGTTAGAATACACCGATTCTATAACGAAAGGACCTTCCCATTTAGTCTGGAATTTCCTTTTTGTTTTGTGCGACATGACCATCGGTCTTCTCACTGCTAAGACTAGATCACCGACTTGGAAGATCCTTTCCTTCACTTTTTTATTGAAGGCTCTAGAAAGGCGTGCTTGGTATAACTCAATGTGCTGCTGAGCTAACAAGCATTTTTTGTCTAGCGCTTCGAGCTCTTGGAGTCACAGATGGTAGCTCTCTTCAGTAGTCAGCTCGCTGGCTAGGGCTACCCGAAGAGAAAGAATCTATATTTCTAGGGAAAGAACTGCTTCGCTTCCATAAACCAGAGAGAATGGCGTACTACCTGTTGGAGTTCGGACCATTGTGCGATAAGCCTATAGACATTTACCGAGCTTCTCATTCCAATCATGCTTATTTGAAGATACAAACTTCTTGAGAAGTTTTATGATGGTTTTGTTGAAGGCTTATGCTAGCCCGTTAGCCGCTGGATTGTAGGCAGTAGAGGCTACGTTCTGGATTTGATTCTTATCGCAGAACCGATAGAATGCATGGCTTGTGAACTGTGGACCATTATCATGGATGATCTTGCAAGGAAGGCCGAAGCGGTAGATGATGTGATGTTTGATGAAACTGATCACGTTTGACGTCTTCACTTCGGTGAGCAGTTATAGCTTCCGCCTATTTGGAGAAGTACTCGATTATAGCTAGGATGAACCGATGTCCTTTGGAGGATGGCGGGCTGATTGGACCTATGATATCCATACCCCAGGCTTCAAATGGCCAAGACGCTACCGTCGGGTGTAGAAACTTCGAAGGTTAATGAATGAAGTCGGCGTAGAACTGGCAACCTCTACACTTCTTTGCATATTCAACAGCATCCGCTATCATTGTGGACCAGTAATAACCTATTTGTTTGAGGCGATCTTATAATTTGGGGCCTGGTTGATGTGCACCACAAACTCCATCGTGAGCCTCCCGGAGTGCATGTTTGGCTTCTGTGTCTGATAAACATCGTAAAAGTAGCCCGTCGTAAGAGCGTCGGTACAACATCTTGGTAGCTGTGTCGTAGTAAAAGCTAAGGGATGGATACTGCTTCCTTCGGGTCCTCGGAGAGGATTCCATAGATAGCATGGTCTATGAAGGGAAATCTCTAGTCTTTAGCATCGACGTTTGTTTTCGCTACGTAATTGTGATGAATATGCAAGGAATCTTTTACACAGAATAATTTTCGACCAGACACTGTGATTGACTGCTGTGTATTGGTAGGAATGGTCAAGGAAGCAGCGAGACCGGCTGTCACGACCAGCACCCACCGTGAGGGTACGAGTACGTAACAACGCCCAGCCTACGATGCAGTGTCGGCGGTAGAACGCTGTCCTAGGTCTCAATGCATATAACAGTATGAGACTAAACAGTTTATACTCCCCGAATGGGGGTGACATAGCAGATACAGTCTCAATCACATCTAAGGTAGAGCATGATAAAGATAGATAAAACATGAAATCCAAAAGAGATATAGGAGATAGAAGTCTAAGTGTCTATGATACATAAACCCATAAATACATCTCAAAACTCAATACAGTATTCCACAAAGTAAAATACAACTCCAGACAAAATGAAATAACTACCTAAACAACCTCTAATGTGTCTCCTCTAGGCTAGCAGGCACCTCCAGGCTATCTGTAAAATTTATCAACAGGTCCAGTCAGGACGGAAGTGAGCACAAAACATCTCACGCAGTTCATATCGAGTTAGAAAATATAAAGCATGCAATAGAGTAAAGTACATGAAACGTTGAAAGAAGAATGTTTAGAAAATAGTAGAGATTTAATAACAGAAAATATCTAAATATGATAAGTAAGAACTGTAAGGAACATGTGATTTAGAGTACAATCTGGTTATGTAAACGGGCTAGGAAAATGCAATGGTAACTCCATTGTACGTGGGTGTACAATAGACATATACAATAGTTATACAATGTTGTACAATAGGATTTGAGTACATAACCAATTCTACTCCCCCTCCCCAATCAATACACAAGGATCTACTCCAGTTACGTTATCTTATACAATAGTGTACAATGTTATACAATGGATGTACAATATTATACAATAGTGTATAATGATCTATTCCTGGGCTCATGTGATAATGAGAGTACAATATGCACAATGAGTATGCAAGGATATGGGTATTCAATAAATACAATATGGAAGTGAAGCACACGTCACAATACGTATTTAGTGAATACAATGAGATAACATCTCAAAAGAAGATCCATATAGTACCAATCCGTGATAACAGTCGTGTCAGCATCAAGTACAGTAATCTAGAGCAAGAATATAAATCCATACAAGTATGAAACGGTCAGAGAATGTACTCGCCTGATATCTGAATGTCCAAAGTAAATATACTGTCCGAGGAGAGGTGTCTGGCTTCTAATTAGAACAGCACAAGTCACAACATGTCCAGAAGGGTAATATAAAGCACTACAATGCATTCTACATGAATCTAGGTCAAACTAGGCAAAAGTCAACCCTTGGTCAACTCTGGTCAACTGTACTAGTCAAACTAGGTCAAACTAGGTCATGTCCTAACCCAGTAAGTCTTACTAGGCCTAACCAAGACTATCCTAGCAAGCACACATCAATACAAGGCTATACAAGCCAACATACACCCAACTCTATATAGCATGCAATTATTCAATACTCAAATAGGCAAGAATTCACATTGGATATACACTAGATAATCTATTACTTTAAGCTATATATGTCTACACATATATAAACATGCATATATTAGTATTCAACATTAGGTCTATAATCATGGCATTTCAAATGGTTATATAAACTTATATATTACAACACAATATGCTAACATATATATAATATACATACATAGCTAAGTTAACTATATTCATAAATACTTATTTAAGAGGCTATGTGTGTGTATGTGAACATAGCAAAGGGGCAAGTGAGGGTTAAATGGGCATACATAGTGTATACATATCAAAGAGTGTCAAAATGTAAGTGAACAATGTGTCAAGTGTGATAGTGTCAACATAGTGTAAGGGGGTACATGAGGTAATATAGGATTTGTGTTAACATAGAACATTACATCTCATTAACTTGTATATTGCATACATTATATCTATTATTACATTACATTCATGCTTGCATTTATTCATCATTCATTTATTCTCTTGCACTACTATATGCACCATACATTACATACTATGGAACCTACATATTCATTACAAGCCATACTTATACATGCTTACATTAGATAGGATACTTACACCTCATACATCATTTATTTAAACATTTACTCATGCTTGTATTCTCTATTTAGTTACATAATGTATATACATTAACATGGGTTAAAATCAAATAGAACATTATATTACACACAAGGGTGCACAAAATACATATGCCGAATAGTAACTCCTACTAATAATGAATACTGTACCATCTCAGCATGAACTAAACTCTATGATTAAAGTATGTTATAGATCTATGTGTTAGCTTTCCGAAACTTTAAACGGATCGCGTTTTCGTTTCCGAAAACTCCCGGAATCGCGAAAACACCGAGAACGCGTTTGTTTTTCGTACAGCTGACACTCAAATAATTCTCCAGAAAGTTACAGAAAGAATTAGGCCTATTAATACATGTTTTTGGAAAGCTAACTTCAATACGCTTCTTTTAAAAAAATGGAAGATTAAACCGAGCTTTGAGCTAGACGTTATGACATTTCTAAGTTAGGGCTGAAATTAAAAACGTGGATAAAAATCATGACGGATTTAGATAGTTTGAGCCAAAAGAATACACAATATATATCCTAATTATCCACAACAATAATAGCAATAATAATATGAGGAACCACACTCACAAACTTGATTATATAATCATCATGAACCATTTATTACATATATAAATATAGATACACTCTCATTACAATATATATATATATATATATATATATATATATATATATATATATATAAATAAAATATATATATATATATATATATATATATATATATATATATATATATATATATATATATATATATATATATATGTAGCATGAACACATCCACAACACAAAGGACACTCCTATGACCTCCAAATGGACACAAAATGGACACAAATGGAGATACAACCATGGAGGTCATTCCTATGGGTTCAAAATAGACCTATATGCATGAGGAAATGAAAAGGAGAAGGGATTTATACCTCCCGGTAGATCGAATCGAAGAAAAACCTTCCCGGAGCGACACCGACACGTAGAGATTCCAAAAAAGACACGAACGAGCTCCGAATCCTCCCAAACTTGGGTAGCTTCCTCCTTGGCTAGAATGGAGAAGGAAAGAAGAAGATTTGGTGGTGAAATGGAAGGATTTGGTGGAGAAATTGCTAGGGATTGCTCTCTAGGAATTTGGAGAAGAACAAGAGAGAGAAAAATAGATGGATAATGACAAATGGGAGGCTCAACCCTATCCTTATTGTGGCTGGCCATAAAGGTAGTTTTGTCCTATTAGGAAAAGTCCAAAAGCCCCTACTAACCTATTCTATGAGTATTAGGAAAGGGCTAATTGGTTGGGGCTAAATTAGTCATTCTAAAGTCTCTAATCACACTAACCTTATCCATAATAATTAGTCTAACCTCTAACTAAAATATTTCTATCATGTGGAATAAAATTAATATCATGTGGGCCATGCCTAACTAGTGTGTGGGTCCCACTAGAGTCAAACTACCCCCGGGTCCCCGTTTCAAGTCGGATTGAGTTGAAATTCGAACCCGACTCAAATAACCTCAAAACAATATCATAAATAATAAAATAATATCAAAATAATTCAAAGAGGTCAAATGCAAAAATATCCTTAGGCCAAAAATGACATTAAAATATCATAATCACATGGTTAGGCTCTAGGTCAACAGTCTCTAGGATTTCAATAGCAAAACGTCAAAACCACAAGTCATTGATTTAAATAATGTTAAAATGATTTAAAATCACCAAAAATCATATCATGAATTAAATATCATTATTAAAATAATTATAAATACGAAATTTCAAAATTACCCTCAATCAGAAAATTAAAATAAAATAAAAAAAATTAACCCAAAATTTAGGGTGCTCACATCCTACCCACCTTATAAAAATTTCGTCCTCGAAATTAAAATGTTCGTAATCCTTCTAGATCAAACCCCCACAATCAAATCTCAGAACTTAAATAAATCATACCATCAAAAGGACGACATACAGGGTCATGGCATACGGTGGTAGTGAAAGTCTCATCTAGGTATTCTAGTCATGCTAAACCAAAACGGTCATAGGGTATCAAAACACACAAGCAATCTAGGGTGCTAAACAAAAGTTACAAAAACAATAAACCATCAAAACTATAAGGCAGTCTACCATCCTATATGAAAACTGATACTTATCATAAAAATAAAGAAAAGTAACTACCCATTATCTTTAAAGGGTTTAGAAAAAAAAAGAAAATCAAAATCAAAGTTAAGGAATGAAAGCCAATTCCATGGAAAATTTCCAATCACAATACGTATTAAGAATATTTAGTCTTGATATGATCTAAGTTGATCAAATTGGAGGAAATCAAGATTTAGGCAATATGGAGGACAGGTTCAACAAAGTCTGAGATCGAGCATACAAGGATAGAGATTCAGGTCACAATCAAATTTAATTCAATTAAGTACAACCCAAGATATAAATATGATAAGAAAAGATAATCGAAATCGATTTGGTCGGATTAAGGAAACTAGGATTCAATGATATTGAAAAACTCCTTTTAGAGAAAACAGGAAAAGATTTCATACGAAGTCAGCAAATCATCCCTCTCTAATACTATCAGTTTATCATTTGCTAAACCATATTCTTTTTTTTTTCTCACAAGTCCCAATATGAAAATCAACCTCTATATAACTATTATCGAAATTTTATAACCTTCAGTCATCTAAACCTTTACCACAATCACCATAGACAAAATCTTTAAGTTCCAAAACATTTTCCACGAAACATACCCCTCTTTTTAGGAGTCAACACTTATTCATTTAATCAAAATTTCAAATTCCGTCACCTCATTTTAAATTAGATCTGAAACCTCTAAATCCAGTTTATGGAATCCTTGGACTTGTTTAAATCGAGTCTCGTATTCACTAAACTCCAATACCACTATGTCACACAAAATTTATTCTTTTTTTATAAATCAACCTTCATATTTTCTTCAACGTTCACCTTCAAATATTTTTTTTTGAATTCTACAATTTTCTTCCAATCATCTAAAATAATTTCTATAACGTAAAATCCTTGTGTTCTCTCTGTCTCTAGTCACCATCTTACAATATCTAGTTCAATTTCGCATAATTATTTTATTCGATTAAATTTTTCTTTCCATCTTTAAATTTCTATATAGCCTTGTAATAGTTCCCAAGAATCAATAACAAAGATTTTTAAGTTCTCGAAACAAGGTTGACCTTAAACATCCTCATTAGTTTTGAAATACATCCATGAATTATTCATAACCCACTTTCTGTGATTGTTTCTAAATTGATAACATTTATCTCTCGATTTTATTTTAAACCTTTACCACATCTCCATTTCAAATTTTTCATATTTGACATCCAACACTCTGATTCCTACAAAATCATCATATGATAACCAATTACATCATTTTCGAACAAGATAATTTATATCACTTCCTCAACATTTCTCAGATAAAAATGATATAAAGATTCAAGAGTTTTCAAGGTATAGCTGACAGAATTATATATGAGACAGGGAATTGATATAATCAGGACAGGTATATAAGACAAGGAATGATGGTAGTAAAAATATTGGCAGGAAAAGAATGATAATAGAATATGTTCTGCTTATCTATTTAAAAGAGGGACCCATTTTTTTTGAAACAAGAATTATATTACCAAATCCAAAATAAGGCCTAGCAAAATCATTGGTTTATTGTATTAAGAAGAAATAAATTTTTGTAAGAAGTTACACAAGATTTATAAAAATAGCTAAAGCTACATCCTAAGTAAACAATGAGAAACAAAACAAACAAAACAACAATAATTCCTTCTTTTTTTTTGAATGACTGAAACAAAAGTAGCAAAAATATGTTCAAAAATATTTAAGGTACAATCTGATAATCATATGCGTCTATCCAAAATTATGGTACTCTAAATTCTCGTCATACTAGTGAGCAAGGCTACGATAATCACAGAGTCCTTGACTTATGCACATACCTCTAGAATCATGGTATTTAACATTTTTGCGATGCCGCTAGCTTGGCTGCGAAAACCTTAAATTTCCACACCCGAGAAATATATCCAAAATCAGACTATATGTCCTCACCATGCTGGCTAATGTGACTATAGAAGACAAGATTTCCATAACTTAGATGACCTAGCCCATATAATTTCATCTTGCCAAAAATTAAATTAAATCAACAATGAATACCAAAAAAAATCAAATTTATCAACGAACATCAAAATTCAGAAATGAACAAAATCCTTCAAATCATATAACTACAAACTCGGATGCTATAGCTAACATCAAGATTCAAATTTCAACAATCTTCATCAAAATCAATAAATACAAACTCAAATTCAATAATAATCCATCAAAATCAAATTCAATAGCAGAAAGTAAAGATAAATCAAATCAAGAAAAAAAAGAAAAGAGTTTTCAAATCGGAGTTAAACAAGATTCTCAAGGGTCGTCCCAGGAATCTCTCAAGGGATCCTAATTGTGATTGAGTATCTTCAAGATATATCCTATTCCTACTGCAGGCTGTAGTGGTACTCAAGTTCGAATACCACTACATAAACTCGACCTGCATGGGCCACCACTAAAAATATGTCACGACCAGCACCCACCGTGAGGGTACGAGTACGTAACAACGCCCAGCCTACGCCGCAGTGTCGACGGTAGAACGCTGTCCTAGGTCTCAATGCATATAACAATATAAGACTAAACAGTTTATACTCCCCGAATGGGGGTGACATAGCAGATACAGTCTCAATCACATCGAAGGTAGAGCATGATAAAGATAGATAAAACATGAAATCCAAAAGAGATACAGGAGATAGAAGTCTAAGTGTCTATGATACATAAACCCATAAATACATCTCAAAACTCAATACAGTATTCCACAAAGTAAAATACAACTCCAGACAAAATGAAATAACTACCTAAACAACCTCTAATGTGTCTCCTCTAGGCTAGCAGGCACCTCCAGGCTATCTGTAAAATTTATCAACAGGTCCAGTCAGGACGGGAGCGAGCACAAAATATCTCATGCAGTTCATATCGAGTTAGGAAATATAAAGCATGCAATAGAGTAAAGTACATGAAACGCTGAAAGAAGAATGTATAGAAAATAGTAGAGATTTAATAACAGGAAATATCTAAATATGATAAGTAAGAACTGTAAGGAACATGTGATTTAGAGTACAATCTGGTTATGTAAATGGGCTAGGAAAATGCAATGGTAACTCTATTGTACGTGGGTGTACAATAGACATATACAATAGTTATACAATGTTGTACAATAGGATTTGAGTACATAACCAATTCTACTCCCCCTCCCCAATCAATACACAAAGATCTACTCCAGTTACGTTATCTTATACAATAGTGTACAATGTTATACAATGGATGTACAATGTTATACAATAGTATACAATGGTCTATCCCTGGGGCTTATGTGATAATGAGAGTACAATATGCACAATGAGTATGCAAGGATATGGGTATTCAATAAATACAATATGGAAGTGAAACGCACGTCACAATATGTATTTAGTGAATACAAGGAGATAACATCTCAAAAGAAGATCCATATAGTACCAATCCGTGATAACAGTCGTGTCAGCATCAAGTACAGTAATCTAGAGCAAGAATGTAAATCCATACAAGTATGAAACGGTCAGAGAATGTACTCGCTTGATGTCTGAATGTGCAAAGTAAATATACTATCCGAAGAGAGGTGTCTGGCTCCTAATTAGAACAGCATAAGTCACAACATGTCCAGAAGGGTAATATAAAGCACTAGAATGCATTCTACATGAATCTAGGTCAAATTAGGCCAAAGTCAACCCTTGGTCAACTCTGGTCAACTGCACTAGTCAAACTAGGTCAAACTAGGTCATGTCCTAACCCAGTAAGTCTTACTAGGCCTAACCAAGACTATCCTAGCAAGCACACATCAATACAAGGCTATACAAGCCAACATACACTCAACTCTATATAGCATGCAATTATTCAATACTCAAATAGGCAAAAATTTACATTGGATATACACTAGATAATCTATTACTTTAAGCTATATATGTCTACACATATATAAACATGCATATATTAGTATTCAACATTAGGTCTATAATTATGGCATTTCAAATGGTTATATAAACTTATATATTACAACACAATATGCTAACATATATATAATATACATACATAGCTAAGTTAACTATATTCATAAATACTTATTTAAGAGGCTATGTGTGTGTATGTGAACATGGCAAAGGGGCAAGTGAGGGTTAAATGGGCATACATAGTGTATACATATCAAAGAGTGTCAAAGTGTAAGTAAACAATGTGTCAAGTGTGATAGTGTCAACATAGTGTAAGGGGGTACATGAGGTAATATAGGATTTGTGTTAACATAGAACATTATATCTCATTAACTTGTATATTGCATACATTACATCTATTATTACATTACATTCATGTTTGTATTCATTCATCATTCATTTATTCTCTTATACTACTATATGCACCATACATTACATACTATGGAACCTACATATTCATTACAAGCCATACTTATACATGCTTACATTAGATAGAATACTTACACCTCATACATCATTTATTTAAACATTTACTCATGCTTGCATTCTCTATTTAGTTACATAATGTATATACATTAACATGGGTTAAAATTAAATAGAACATTATATTACACACAAGGGTGCACAAAATGCATATGCCGAATAGTAACTCCTACTAATAATGAATACTGTACCATCTCAGCATGAACTAAACTCTATGATTAAAGTATGTTATAGATCTATGTGTTAGCTTTCCGAAACTTTAAACGGATCGCGTTTTCGTTTCCGAAAACTCCCGGAATCGCGAAAACACCGAGAACGCGTTTGTTTTTCGTACAGCTGACACTCAAATAATTCTCCAGAAAGTTACATAAAGAATAGGCCTATTAATACATGTTTTTGGAAAGCTAACTTCAATATGCTTCTTTTAAAAAAAATAGGAGATTAAACCGAGCTTTGAGCTAGAAGTTATGACATTTCTAAGTTAGGACTGAAATTAAAAACGTGGATAAAAATTATGACGGATTTAGATAGTTTGAGCCAAAAGAATACACAATATATATCCTAATTGTCCACAACAATAATAGCAATAATAATATGAGGAACCACACTCACAAACTTGATTATATAATCATCATGAACCATTTATTATATATATAAATATAGAGACACTCTCATTACAATATATATATATATATATATATATATATATATATATATATATATATATATATATATATATAAATCTATATATGTAACATGAACACATCCACAACACAAAGGACACTCATATGACCTCCAAATGGACACAAAATGGACATAAATGGAGATACAACCATGGGGGTCATTCCTATGGGTTCAAAATAGACCTATATGCATGAGAAAATGAAAAGGACAAGGGATTTATACCTCCCGGTAGATCGAATCGAAGAAAAACTTTCCCGGAGCGACACTGACACGTAGAGATTCCAAAAAGGACACGAACGAGCTCCGAATCCTCCCAAACTTGGGTAGCTTCCTCCTTAGCTAGAATGGAGAAGGAAAGAAGAAGATTTGGTGGTGAAATGGAAGGATTTGGTAGAGAAATTGCTAGGGATTGCTCTCTAGGAATTTGGGAAAGAACAAGAGAGAGAAAAATAGATGGATAATGACAAATGGGAGGCTCAACCCTATCCTTATTGTGGCTGGCCATAAAGGTGGTTTTGTCCTATTAGAAAAAGTCCAAAAGCCCCTACTAACCTATTCTATGAGTATTAGGAAAGGGCTAATTGGTTGGGGCTAAATTAGTCATTCTAAAGTCTCTAATCACACTAACCTTATCCATAATAATTAGTCTAACCTCTAACTAAAATATTTCTATCATGTGGACTAAAATTAATATCATGTGGGCCATGTCTAACTAGTGTGTGGGTCCCACTAGAGTCAAACTACCCCCGGGTCCCCGTTTCAAGTCGGATTGAGTTGAAATTCGAACCCGACTCAAATAACCCCAAAACAATATCATAAATAATAAAATAATATCAAAATAATTCAAAGAGGTCAAACGCAAAAATATTCTTAGGCCAAAAATGATTTAAAAATATTATAATCACATGGTTAGGCTCTAGGTCAAACAGTCTCTAGGGTTTCAATAGCAAAACGTCAAAACCACAAGTCATTGATTTAAATAATATTAAAATGATTTAAAATCACCAAAAATCATATCATGAATTAAATATCATTATTAAAATAATTATAAACATGAAATTTCAAAATTTCTCTCAATCAGAAAATTAAAATAAAATGAAAAAAAAATCAACCCAAAATTTAGGGTGCTCACACCGGCTAGAGCATCTGCTTCTATATTCTGTAGTCGAGGTACGTTCTCAATAAAGAATCTAGGGAAGGTAGATGCCAGCTCGATTGTTGCTCTGTGGTAGGGGATGAGAACTTCATGGCAAACTTTATAATCCACTCAGACCTGACAAACTATTAGCTTGGAATCGCCGTAAGCCTCTAGATAGTCAACTCCCAGTTGCTTTGCCAGTTGCAGGCCGATTAATAGGGCATTATATTCGGCCACGTTGTTGGTGCATGGTTCCACGAGAGAATATGCTCAGTGTATAACCAGATGATCAGGTGACACGAGCATGACACCTACTCCAGCCACGATATTCCCTTTGGGTCCTGTTCTTAATGTACCGTCAAAGAACATTCGTCAAATGGGGATTTCTTCAGTTGCAGTATTAGACTCCACCACTTCGTCGGTGATTTCGTCGTAGAGTTTGGACAACTCTGGCACCGGGTGAGCTGCTAGGTAATCAACTAATGCTTGGCCTTTTATTGCCTTCTGAGGAACGAAGATCATATCATATAGAGTCAACAACATTGCTCATGTAGCTAAACGGGAATTGAGAGAGCCCGGTTTAGTCATGAGTATTCTGAGAGGGTTGACTTTAGATATAATATGGATAGTCTGCCCAGACACATAGTGGTGTGTCTTCTGGATGGCAAATACTAGTGCAAGGCATTCCTTCTCCACCGGTGTGTATCTGTGCTCGGCGCCCACCATTGTACGGCTGAGTTAGTAGATTGCTTGTTCATGGCCGCCTTCGTTCTTTTGAGCTAAGAGGGCGCCAAGGGAATAATCCATAGCGTGGACATATAGTAAGAAGGGCTTCCCTATTATTGGAGCTACCAATATTGGAGGGCTTGTAAGATACGCCTTGATGTCATCGAATATGCGTTGACATTGTTTAGTCCAGACGAAAGATACGCCTTTCTTCATGAGCTGAGTGAATGGTTGACACCTTCCACAGAGGTTCGAAATGAATTGTCTGATGTAGGCTGGCCTTCCTTGTAGTCCGTGTAGCTCTTTGAGGTTTCTTGGAGGATGCATGTCGAGAATAGCCTTCACTTTCTCCGGGTCCAGATGTATACCCTTTGAAGTGATGACGAAACCAAGGAACTTGCCGCTGGAGACTTCCAGAAAAGACTTGGTTGGATTCATCTTGAGTTGGTGTGCACGCATTAGTTCGAACACCGTTCTCAGGTCTTGGAGGTGGTTACCCTTGAGGTGACTTTTGACTGCGATATCGTCTATGTAGCACTCCACGGTTTTACGCACATGATCACAAAAAATTGTGTTCATGGCTCGCTGGTATGTTTCCCCTGCATTCTTCAATCCGAAGGGCCTCACCGTATAGCAGTATACCCGCAACGATGTTCGAAAAGATGTGTGATTCTCGTCGTCGGAGAACATCTTGATCTGGTTGTAGCCTGAGAACTCATCCACGAAGGACATCCGCTCGAAGCCGTAAGTGTTGTCGATCATTACGTCAGTGATCGGTAGAGGAAACTCGTCTTTCGGGCATGCAGAGTTCAAATCACGGTAGTCGATACAGATTCAAACTTTATCGTTCTTTTTCATGACTGGAATGATGTTGGCAACCCAATCTGGATGTTGTTCCTCACGAATGAATCTACTGGCAATGAGCTTCTTGACTTCATTATCGATGGCTTCTATGACGTCTGGATAGAATCGTTGTTGTTGCTATTTCACTGGCTTAGCTTTAGACGAAATGTTCAGGCGATGCATAGCGACTTTAGGGTCCAAGCCTAGGATGTCTTCATAGCTCCATGCGAAGATGTTGATGTATTCTCTTATAAGCTGTATAAGAGATTGGCGTTCATCGCCAGATAGGCTTTTGCTGATGAAGATTGATTTGAAGAATGCTTCATCTTCCAGATTGACTTGGATGACTTCGTCTTCGATAGGTGGTTCCCGTTGTTCGAAGTACAGCTTCCACCTGGTGTCTATCTTTTGAGCCCATTATTCGAGTTTGATTGATTGGACATCGTCTATAATTTGGTCGACGGAAACCATATTGATGGACAGAGTTGCTTTAAATATGTCGCCGATGCTGGAGTCTGAGTCCCAGAGGGAGGAATCAGAAGAATGAGAACAATGATCTGCTTCATCATCTAATCTTTTGGGAGTTGTTGGAGGAGAGACATAGCCCAAACCAACACTGCTTCGTTGATAGTAGTTCTCGGGTTTACCGAGGGGAGCAAAGTGTCATATTGGCAACCGTCGACCTCGGCCATAATTTAGCCCTTTGTCGCTTTTGATGTCATATCCCATGTTATGGATGATGTTCTTGGCCTGCCAACTATACCGAAAAAGTTACATTTTTCCAGAGTCATAGTCAGCTTCTGTGTTGTGCTTGGGAGAAGTAGAGTCTGGAACGAACTTTCTCTCGCCAATTATACGACCGAAGATGATTAGCTCTTCATCTTTCTTTCTGGCTGGAACGATGAAGTAGAGGATATCTTCAGGGTAAACTTGTTCCCGCAGGTGAGGTGTTGTGACCGGCATACAGAGGCGTGGTCCTATGCCGTTCTCTAGAGCATATATCGTATCTATGTAGTGGTTTACAGATTGATAGACATCGGAGTAATTCAAAGATAAACCTTTACTAAGAAAATACGCAAGTTCTTCTTCAGGGATAACATCATCGACCGAAGGTAAATTATTATGAGTATTGTATGCTCATTGAGAGGATCATCATCTGAAAGGGGAGCCACAGTCTTGGCCGAGTTCACCACGTAGGGTAATTCTTCAGGATTGGGGGGACGGGCGTCTGTAAGTTCCTACATACAAGCTCGAGTTTAAAATTAAAAAAATACCATAAAATATATAATAATAATTTAGCTTCGAAATCGAGTTTGAAACTACATACAAGATCCAAGCTCACTACTCTCTCTTTTGTTACAAAATAATTTTATGAGATTATTTATTTATTCTAAAATTAACTATATAAAAATTTATAATAATAATCTTAATACTATAATGCAATATAATGACATAATAATTAATAGTGTATATAAAATGTATTTAGAAAATATTAAATAGCAGTAAAATACTAAAATTATACTCATCCCTCTGTACTGGTTATAATATATTAAAAATCAAATATTTAATAAAATACAAAAAAAGAGACAAAAAATGACATATATATATTATTACATACTTATATTAGACAAATTAATAAAAAATAATTACATAAAAATAATAATGGAATTAACGACTGGCTTTTGCTGTTCTTAGAAAGAGGAAAAAAATTGGATGGAGTGAGAAAAGCATTGGGGGGAGAGAGAGAGAAACCCTTTCTTCTTCAAAGAAGAAAAGAATCAGAAGAGGGAAGAGAGAGAGAGAGAGAGAGAGAGAGAGAGAGAGAGAAAGCTGTGAGGAATTGAGCGGGGGAGAATGAGATCCAGAGGGATCTGGAGAGAGGAAGAAGAAAATAAGTGAGAGGAGCTCGAGAGAGAGGGAGAGGGAAGAGGAAACGTCGGGGAGATGAAGGCGCTCGAGGAAGTTGACCGGAGATAGGGCTAATCTGTAGTCGAGGCGTCGGGGTCAAGCACAGCTGAAAGCATCGTCGGAGACATTGGCATCGCAATGGTGGCACTAGATGGGGATGCGACGGCTACCAGAGGGAGTTGGACTAGCCTGGTACTAGCTCCGGAGAGTGTGCGCGTGCTCGGCTAGAAAGGTACGACCGGCCAGATCTGGGTTCTGTGTACGGCATCAGGTCGAGGTGAGTGGTGGTGTGTGGTTGTGGGCTTCCCATCACTGACGATAGTGGTGGTTGTTTTGGGTTGCGTAATTGTGGCAGCAGGTGTCGTTGATAGTGCGTGCTAGTGTGTGGGGATGACCGGTTCAGTGGGCGAGGCATTTTTGGAGGAGAGCTTTTGGTGGCCGAAGGGATATGGTGGTGGCGGGGGTTTATTGGCTAGTGTGGTCACAACCATGGGTGCGACGATGGATAAGGGTGTCGATCGACTGTGGGTTCACCGAAATTGGGGATCATGGGGTTGCGGTCACGATGCTAGTGGTGAGAGTGCCGGTTGGGTTGGTCGGGTGTTCCAGTAGGGAAGCGGAGGGACGAATGCCATGACAGGAAGCGGTGGAAGGCTGGGGTTCGGCTTTAAGGACATGGCATGGGGCAAACATGAAGGCTCCAGGGAGGTGGTCGAAGCTTTGGTGAGTTAGGGTTAGGGTTTTGCGGTTCTACTTTGTGTCGGGTGTGCCTGATACGAAGATGAGCCAAAAATTCGTGTCCGATGTATCAGACACGAGAAAGGAAAAATGTAGATGTAAAAGAATATAATGGATAGAAATATAGTGGACACGAACACGGATACGGTGTACAATAGTTGCGATGATGAACAGTTGGGATGTGGGAAAAAAGTGGAAGAATCTCTCCTTTTATAGGAGGTTAATCTCCTAGTTGGTTAAGGATTATCAATCCTTGTAGATAAGCCTTCTCCCTTTAATTTAAATCAAAAATATATTTTAAACACTGGTTTAATTTAATTTAAAACGATAATGGATAATTATGTTAATTTAAATCAATATTTGCTATTAACAAGTAATTTAGATCATATGTATTTAGTTCCATATCAATTAATGAACAACATAATAATTTAGAAATAAATTAAATCACATACTTTCAAACCAAAGAAATAAATAATTCAAAACATATTTTTATTAATAAAAAATCTTTATTTAACAATAAATGAACAAAACCATTTTATTATCAAAATTATTTATTATTTTTAAAACTATTTTAGAAACCAACTTTTGAAAGATCAAAAATGATAACAACATATTTTATATTTCAAATAATAAAATTCGAGAACAAATATCTTTTATAAAACTAAATAATATATTCAAACCATTTAATTTAAACTAGTTTTTGATAAAATAAATAATTGTAAAATTTGACAAAAAATTACCTTTAAATACGATAAATAAAATAAAGTAAATAATAAAAAAATAATTCAAAAAATTCGGGAAGAGGAGATACACTGCCTGCACCATGATGATTAGTCGTTCCATTGGCGACCTCTATTACTACAATTATATGATGGCTAATGACCCTGGATCCGCTACTCCTTATATGCAGAACCCAGATATTGTTGACCCCAAATTTAATGATACTGAGGCCCACAGGATCCTTCATCCTCTTGTTCGTGCACCGTCCTCCTAATGATGATGAAGAAGAAGATTAGTCTATATTCTCCTGCCTCTAGCTCTCGTCTATCAGCTTTAGTATTGGATGGTTGCTAGTTTATGTTCGAGTTTATGCTTTCTGCATTTGGGTTGTAATAACTTTGAATATTTTATACTCTTGTTTTCTATGTTTAATAGTTATTTGTTTTATTTCATGATGTACTGAATATTATGACACTTTGATGTTATGGCACTTTATGTTTTATTTGATATTATGGTTGTTAAGCCTATTTCACAAGACTATGTATTATAGTGTATATATATATATATATATATATGTATATATATATATATATATATATATATATATATATATATTTATATCCACATTCATGTATCACTCACTCCTTTTCTTTATGCACCTTGCTTGTAATAAAAATATATATGAATATATATGTAATGTGTGTTTGATAACTTGTGTAGCTTTGTGATTTTGTGTGAGTGTTAGTCTAGGCTTGGTTAGGCCTAATGAGACTTGTTAGTCTAGGTTTAGACCTAGTACTGCCTAGTTAACCTAGTTTGACTAGTACGGTTGACCAGAGTTGACCAAGAGTTGACTTTGACCTAGAATGACCTAGAATCATGTAGAATGCATAGTAGAGCTTTATTTTACCATTTTGGACTTTTTGTGACTTGTGCTATTCTAAATAGGAGCCAGACAGCTCTCCTCGGACAGTATATTTCCTTTGGACATTCAAATAGCAGACGAGTACATTCTCTGATAGTTCTTTTATTTACTTGTCAATTACTGTACTTCAATTCTAGATAGTTTTATGTGATTCTTACAACACGTATAGATATTTCTGGATTTATGTATGCGACACACATACCATCTTATCTGGCCTCTATTTCTGGAATCACTACTGTCATCACCTTCTGGAACCACTACTGGCATCACCCTCTGGAACCACCTACTGGAATCACTCTGGAATCTTTTGCTGGTATCATTATGTTTGGCTGGACGCATCTCTATTTCTCGTATCGTTTTCTGGATTCACTTGTACTTGTGGGCGGGGAAATATTGGAGTAGACATGTGAACATCCACAAATACTGGAACCACTCCCTTGGAATTATTCTGGAACGATAGCCATCCCACACTTGGCCGAGTGTGCGGTGTACCGTATTACCTACAGCCGTTTACATGTCGATCTCGGTATTTTAAATCGCACTGTTAGAGTATAGACTGGAATCACCCTGGAACCTTTGATCACATACTGGACTCACCTCATACCGGACTCATCTTGTACTGGAATCACCTGGTATCAGATTCATGTTGTCTGGATTTACTTGGGTTTTGCACTTGTTATATTTACATTCTGGACTTATATCATGTTGCTCTAGTTCAGCTAGTTTCTATTTACAGTCTTCATTGCTATGATTCTTCTCTTGTTTTACTTACCTTACTTCTCTTGTATCTTAACTGTTTCTCTATACCATCACATGTATACAAACTACCATATTCATCAATAAAACTGTCTATAACTGCTTTATAGTTCTCTGTCATTTACTTGGAAATTCTTGATGATTTGTACTCGTTCCTGTCCTGACTGGACTTGTTAAAAATATTACAGATGACTGCCCTGAGGACGTTTGCCCTACTTGCCTTGGAGCAGGAGATGGTTTAGCTACCTATGGCCCCGACACTCAGGAGTGATCGGGAGACTAGCTAGTGGACTTGGTTTAGTTTTCATGTTTTAGAATTTGAATTGTAATAACTTGAGATACGAGTTTGTATTTGAGTTTGTTTGAGATATTATTATTTAGTAGATTATAAATGTTGTTGTTAGTCTTTAGTAATAAACTTCTGTGTTATCTTATCGTTCTTAGACTGTGATTGAGATTTATTATATCTATACTTGTCCTCCGTTCGGAGTTGAGATTTGAAAAGTATATTATATAATTGCGTGAGTTGTTGATTAGATAGTAACCTAGGACAGCGTTCTACCATCGACACTGCGGCGTAGGCTGGACGTACCCACTTCTCGTGCCCTTACTCTAGGGTGCGGGTCGTGACACATTTATATATATATATATATATATATATATATATAAAATCTAATATATTAGATTATATTAGATTATATATATATATATATATATATATATATATATATAAAATATATATATATATATATATATATATATATATATATATATATATATATATATATATATATATATAAAATCTAATATATTAGATTATATTAGATTATATATATATATATATATATATATATATATATATATAAAATATATATATATATATATATATATATATATATATATATATATATATATATATATATATATATATATATATATATAATCTTTTTTCCCCTCCAGCTCTCGCATGGCCTCATGACCCCTTCCCCCGCTCACAAATGGTGCCGGGGCAGAGCAGTCCCGACAGCGCGCCGGCATGTTTTCCATAAAGAAATTCTCTTTATTTGTTGTGTTTCTGGGAAAATTACAACTGTAGGAATCCGATCTAGAAGACGATCGCTTTATCCCTTGGACTATGCGAAGAAGAAAAGCTCTCAAAATTTTGACAGTAGATATCAATGTATCTATACAATGAATGAGAAAAAAAAGAACTCTATTTATAGAGTCAAAAATAATAACTGAAAAGATAACTACCTCACCACTGGTGCACTTGAAAAGTCACGCAGACTCTAAATACACGCAGGGTTAGTGAGTAGTTACTGGACGTGGCCCGTAACTATTGGACACATGGCATCAGTGCATGGGTCATGTGCAAGTTACTGGGCACGCGAGAGAGAGATCAGTGGCATGGCTGCCACGTACTCCAGTTGAAATGAAATCCACGCTGACTTGCTGAAGGCAAAAATCCACGCAGATTCGTTGACGCAGACTCGTTGAAGGAGAAATCCACGCAAGCTTTGAAGAACAATACTTCAGAATTTACGCAGGCTTTGAGAAGAATAACTCAAAAGTCATGCAATATTTTGAGGAAGGAGAAGGTTCAGAATCCACGCAAACCGCCAGCTATCTTGATTTGGCACGCTTCGTCTGACATAAAACCTCTGACATTGATTATATTGTCAGCCGTATTAAATGAAGATAAGACCCAATGTCACGCCAACTTGGTGAAAAGTGAGTCTTGCTAAGGAAGATTTCAAAAATCACGCAAAAGACGGCTGTGATCTCTCGAGTTCTGTGCATACGTGGCATATGAGGAGACGTTTCTCGACTGTTGTGTTGTCAGTCATTATGATTCTGACGTATGGCTGAGCTGTCTCTGCGTGACTTCTAAAGGAAATGGCCAGGCAGAACTTAGCGTATCTTTTGTGCTGCTTCTTGGATCACTCTGCGTGACTTGTTCTGATCAACTCAGCGTGACTTCATTTTTGAGGCCTACAAAACCTCCTTCAAAGTTTTCGAAAAATGATAAAACATTTTCGAAATACTTTGAAATAGAGATGATGAAATGAAATCAGTCACGCTGAGATGACTTAAATGATTTTTTCGAAAGTCGAAAAGACTTTGAAGTTCTTCGAAAACACCCGAATGAACCTATTAAATATCATAATGACTCTTCGTTCTCCGAGACTGATTACGTCCAATTTATGGTGGAATATGAACTATCGACGAGATCTGTTATATAAACAGGAAGAGATTCTCAGTTTTGACATTCATCTCTCGAAAATATGACCCCAAAGGAAGCAGCCGAAGAGGAAGCACGCAAGTTGGGCTTTTGTTCCCATGGTGACCCCACTTTTGGGGGCAAAGAACCCGAACCTGTCGTCATCGAGCTCAAGGACGACTCCACGCAGTTAGCCAAGAATCTCTTGAGCTACTTTGGATTGGATGGCTCGTCTTCTTCTGATGGGCGGAGCCTTATGGAGAAGCGTGAAATGCTCGAGACTCTGTTGCATCGCCTGGGAGTTAAGAGCATAGAGGAGTTAGGCATCAAACTTAGTCGCTCTGGAAAATAGAGCGTAACTTTCTACGCTTTTGTTGTACTTTTCTGTTTTGTCTTTTTGTAAGGCCATCAGTGCCTGTTTAAAGAATGAAGTACAACTTTTGTGTTTGATCTGCGTGCCTTTTAATGAAGAATATTAATTAGCACACTTTGACTGTTTCCAATGTTGTACTGTCTCCCGAAGTACACGTGACACTCATTCCACAATTTACGAGCGCTATTTATGCGGATCTTTTCCAAGAATAGACCTGCACTTGACCCTTTAAATAGATGGATGAACTCCACGCAAACTCATCTTCCCATTCTTCTTCCTCTCTTCTGAGAATGAATTTTCTGTGAGAAGAAAATAGGAAAGCCATGTTGTCTAATGTTCGACTTCTGCGCACTGTATCAAACATGAGTTTGTCGATCCTTAGCACCAAATTTGAAGGTAAGTCAGTGTAATACGTGTACTTATTTTTGCTGTTGAAGATAGGCTTTCTGTTTCTTGTTTCTGATTTGAACAATACACGCCTGTTTCTGTTTGATAAATGCATACTGAATGATTTCTGTTGATCTTTCTGTAGAAACTTGGCTGAAAATTTTCTTCAGAACTGGCATTGGGGATGTGGATGCTGTGGAGAATATCCTGCTGACATCTACATCAGGGAGCTCATACGCTTTTGATGCGTAAATCAGACAACTCAGAACTCTTCGTGGGATAGAAGGGTCTTCCTCAGATGGTAGGAAGAGCCTTTATACACGAGAGTTGGATGGTGGAGTGAACTCTAACCCGAGAGATTGGGTAGTAGAGTTCCTCTGACGGCAGAAATAGGAATCGTATCCCAATGCTGGATACATTCCTACCTGCTTGAGGTGCCGCCGTTCCTCCACGAGCTGTATTGGCAGCAACACGCCGTCGGGCTGCCATACTCTGTGGTTCTCCTCTCGTCTGAGAGAGAAGACCAGAGTTTGATTCCTGCTGATCTGGTCGTGACTGAGACCCAGACAGTCAGGAATTGCCACCAACAATGAACCTGACGGAGAAGGTCCGACGGAGAAGATCTAAAGAAGAAGATAGATCTCTATTAGGTTATCGTTGTGGTGTAGAATGAAAATCCAAGACTTGTAATAGATTTCCATTATGATTTGTAGGAAAGTCTAAGAAAATGTAATAGACTTTTTGTGGTGAAATGGGAATGGAAATGACAATTCTTCTATGCTCAATAATTTGTATTTGTGGATGAATTGTGGACATGATAGATAATAAAATCATCTTTTCTATTTTAGAGTATATGATATTATCAGAGGTATTATGGACGTGATAATATATAGGAACTCAAAAGAAAATAGATTGATTTCTATGCAGAGGTCAAAACATGACAAATGAGTAAGTAGATTCGGAATTAATTCAGAGGTTATGAAAACATGATAAATAACGAATTCCCACTTAATAAATTGATAGAAGATTATGAACGGATGAACCGTTAGGAAATGATGAACAGATGAACTGTCGAGTGAATGTAATAAATGAACGGATGAACCGTCAAGTATTAATGAACATGTGAAACGTCGGATGAATATGAGAAATGAATGGATGAATCGTTAAGCATTAATGAATATGTGAAACGTCGGATGAATGAGGAACTTCTGCCTATAAATATAGCAGAAATTTGGCGAGAATGAATACTTCTACTCCTCAACATAAAAATGTCGTCTGGAGAAGCATTTAAGAAGACTGAGACTGCCTCAAAAGTTTAGAAAGGCACTGAAGAACGCCCTGCTGGTCCAGTCAAAACGAAGAAGACAGAAGCAGGCGAAGGTTCGTCTGCACCCGAGCCACCAAGGGACATTCTGGATTTTCTGCTCGAACCAGGAAGGACTGAAGAAGAGGAAGCCATGAGGATGGCTGCTTGCAAATTCCTCGTGGATTCTAGCAAGGAGGTTCTCGGCTCTTTTGCTGATCACGTCTTCGAGAAGGACAGTAGTGGCCCACGTCCAAAAGTAGAGAAGGATGATAGTGATCTTCCTTAATATCATGTATCATCATTCATGAAAATAAAATAAAAATTTTATTTTTAAACATGAATTTGTCTGATGATAACAAGTATTTACATTTATACATAGTACTTTTTAAGGAATTTGCCATTAATAGGCATCAAAACTTTTCGACCATCCAATTCTGAGAGTTGATAAGCTCCATTTGAGAAAACTTTGCTCACAATATAGGGACCTTCCCACTTTGCGTCAAATTTGCCCTTACTCATATGAGTCATAGTCATAGGGCGTCTGACTGTTAGAATAAGTTCTCCTTTTTGATATGATCGAACTCTGACTTTTTTATTAAAAGCTCTTAAAATTCTAGCTTGATAGAATTCAATATTTTGTTGAGCAGATAATCGCTTTTCATCCAGAGCTTCTAATTCCTGAAGTCGAAGACGATCATTATTTTCAGCAGTGAGTTCATTAGCGATTGCTATCCTTAAAGAAGGAATTTGAATCTCTAATGGGAGAACAACCTCAGATCCGTACACCAGAGAGAAAGGTGTACACTTAGTAGCATTACGGACTGTAGTGCGATAAGCCCACAAGCATTCTCCGAGCTTGTCACTCCAATTACGTTTGTTAGTGGAGACAAACTTCTTTAGGAGTTTGATGATAGTCTTGTTGAAAGCTTCTGCTAATCCGTTAGCTGCTGGATTATATGTGGTAGAAGCAACATTATTGATCCGGTGATCGTCACAGAATCGAGTAAATTTCTGGCTGACGAATTGTGGTCCGTTATCATGAACAATGCGTCGAGGAACACCAAATCTGTAGATGACGTGGTGCTTAATAAAGCTGATGACATTAAACGTCTTAACTTCAGATAAAGGAATGGCTTCGGCCCATTTGGAGAAGTAATCAGTTATTGCGAGAATGAACCGATGACCTTTAGATGACGGTGGATTGATCGGGCCGACAATGTCCATGCCCCAAGCTTCGAAGGGCCATGATGCTGCCGTCGGATGTAGAAATTCCGAGGGTTGATGAATAAAATCCGCATGGATTTGACAAGCTTTACACTTCTTTGCGTATTCGATGGTATCAGATACCATGGTGGGCCAATAATAACCCATACGTCGAATACGGTCTTGAAGTTTTGGTCCTGGCTGATGTGCTCCACAAATTCCATCATGTGCTTCGCGAATGATTTGTTGAGCCTCGTCACCGACAACACATCGAAGGAGTAAACCATCATAAGCTCGACGATATAAGGTCTTTGTTGTATGATTGTAGTAGAATCTGAGTGATCGTCGTCTGATAGATGCTGCCTCACTCGGATCATCCGGAAGAATATCATATAATACGAGATCTAAGAAAGGAAGTCTCCAATCTTTATCCGTATTCTGATTCTCAGTCGAGTTACTGAAGATGAATTCCATGCTGGAATCGGATGAAGATGATATCGATTTACGACTGAATCCAAATCCTCTTGTTGTGTTGACGTCATGGGATGTTGATTCTTCAATGTTAACTGGAAGTCCTAGAGTCAAGTTATTTTCAAGATGAAATAATTCTCGATTACGAACAACAATCATTTGTTGCCGTCTGATTGGGATAGCCAGCACCGCTGCAAGATTAGCATGGGCATCAGCTTCTATGTTACATGCTCGCCTAACATGTTCAATGAAGAATTCCTTAAATGATGAGGCCATAGATATGGCCGCTCTATGATAAGGAACCAGATCCTGATGGCGAACTTCATAAGTACCCCTGATCTGATTGACAATAAGTTTAGAGTCTCCATACGCCTCCAAATGTTGAATATTCAGATGTTTAGCGAGTTGAAGACCAATAAGTAATGCGTTGTACTCAGCTATATTGTTTGAACACGGCTGATCGAGAGAATAAGCTCTTTGGATGGCAAGACCTTCTGGCGATACAAGAACAATTCCAACTCCAGCGACAATATCGCCATTAGGACCAATTCTTGATGCTCCATCAAAGAATAGACGCCAAGTAGGATCTTCTTCAGCAATTTGATTTGAATCTAGGACTTCATCTGGGATTTCATCATAGAGTTTTAAATTTTCTAGAATTGAGTGAGCAGCCAGAAAATCAGCTAAAGCTTGTCCTTTGACTGATTTCTGAGGAATATAATGCATGTCATACTGAGCAAGCAGGATTCCCCAGTTAGCCAATCGAGAATTCAAAACACTGGGTTTCTTCATCATGATCCGTATAGGATTGATCCTGGAGATGACATGAATAGTCTGGCCAATGATATAATGACGTGTCTTTTGGACAGCAAACATCAAGGCTAGACATTCTTTTTCAACCGGTGAATATCGAGGTTCAGCTCCGGTCATAGTACGGCTGAGATAATAAATGGCTTGTTCATGGCCATTTTGATTCTTTTGAGCGAGTAATGCACCCAATGAATGACTCATTGCTCGAGTATAGAGGAGGAACGGTATTCCTGAGACGGGAGGTACCAATACTGGAGGGCTCATTAGATATTGTTTTATATCATCGAATGCTTTCTGATATTCATTATTCCAGATAAAAGAGACACCTTTCTTCATAAGTTTGTTGAATGGTCTGCAGCGTCCTGATAAATTAGAGATGAATCTCCTGATATAAGCGATTCTTCCTTGAAATCCTCGTAGCTCTTTTAAGGTGCGTGGAGGACGCATCTCTTGGATGGCTTTGATCTTCTCGGGATCCACGTGTATACCTTTAGAGGTAATGACGAAGTCGAGAAATTTACCACTAGAGACACCTAAGAAGGACTTAGTAGGGTTCATCTTTAATTGATGCTTACGCATTAGATCAAATATAATCTTCAAATCTTGGATATGATCCTCCTTTTGTCGACTTTTGACTGCAATATCATCAACATAGCATTCGACTGTTTTCCGCAAATGTTCACGGAATATAGTGCTCATAGCTCGTTGATAAGTTGCTCCTGCATTCTTGAGACCGAATGGCATAACTGTATAATAGTATGTACCAATCGGCGTTCTGAAAGAAGTGTGCTTCTCGTCCTCTGGAAACATTTTGATCTGATTGTACCCAGAATACCCGTCCATGAATGACATTCGTTCAAATCCACAGATGTTATCAACCATGACATCAGTGATTGGTAGAGGGAATTCGTCTTTAGGACATGCCGCATTGAGATCGCGAAAGTCTATGCATACTCTGATCTTGCCAGTCTTTTTAAGAACAGGAACAATATTAGCCACCCAATCGGGATGTTGTTCCTCTCTAATAAACCCAGAGGTAATGAGTTTATTGACTTCAGCTTCAATTGCATCCATGATGTCTGGACGAAATCGTCGCTGTTGTTGTTTGACCGGTTTAGCGTTCGGCAAGATATTGAGCTTGTGAGTTGCAATTTGAGGATCAAGCCCTGGCATATCTTCATAACTCCAAGCAAAGACATCGATGTAATCACGAATGAGTTTGATCATGTCTTTCTTATCAGTTTCTGAAAGACTTTTACTGATGAATATTGGTTTGGGAGATCCCTCTTCACCAACATCTATTTGAACAAGTTTATCTTCAGTCGGAGGTTCTTTTTGCTCGAAACGGAACTCCCATTGATTATCTAATCTTTGGGCCCACTGTTCTGATTCAGGTGAGATTTCAAACTCTTCTTCGTCTTCATCACTTTCTTCAGAATGGTCAATGGAAACCATATTGGAAGACAGAAGGTTGCAATAGAAGTCACCGATACTCGTATCGGAATCCCAAGAAGTGGTACTAGAAGAATCAGATCTCTTATCTTCGTCAGACTCAGGATCTTCATGGATAATATTGATGAAAGGAGTAGGAGCAGTATAACCCAATCCACATTTCGTCCTTCCATATTTCAAAGGAGGAATCCGGACAGGTATTTTTCTTCCTTTTCTATTATTGAGGCCAGTCCTGAAGTCATAGCCCATATTTTTGATGATGTCTCTAGATTGCTGACTATAACGACGTAGTTGTAATCTTCCAGTATCATCATTTTTGTTATCATCTTCAAGATCAGAAGGATTTTGAGGCCCTTTGTAGTAGAATATTGGAATGTCTCCTAGCTTTCTGCTGGGAACTAGAAAGTATGAAGATTGTACAGGTTCTAGAGATACATCTGTATGAACAGTCTGTACAACTCCTATGGTTATTGTGTTCAAGTTATCTAACAGATGTAAATAACTATGAACATAATTACACACATCAACGTACTGCAAAGGTGGAGACTTTTCATTAAATGAAAAAGCAGTAATATTTACATTGGGAGAAGGCTGAGCCTTAGAGATTTTAGCCAAGTCAATGACTAAAGGGGGAGAAGAAGAAGAAGCTTTGTTTCGATTAAGATCGATAACAAATGGCTCAGAAGAGGTGAGCTCCCTTGAAGTTTGAGTAGGAAGAGTAGTCCGCCCTCCAACTGGAATTAGCAGAGTATCTTGTGAAGATACAGGAACTGTAGTACGCCCACTGACAGGAATGATCAGTGTATTTTGAGTAGATGACTGAGGTAACGGAGAGATCCGTCCACTCACTGGAATGATGAAAGAATCTTCTCCAGAGGGTTTAGGAGATTGTTGCTGAGTAGTTCGACTTTTAACAGGGATTATTAAAGTCTCACTTTGTACATCTTCTTTCTCCATAGCTTGTATGACCCTTGTATACTCTTCTTTGTACATTCGGGAATCATTAAAATAAGCTTCAACCCCATGGAAGGGATTTATATCAGCAACTTCTTTTTGTACTCTTCCATTGCTATCAATGTACTTAAAACACTGATGAAGAGTAGAGGGCACCAAATTATTTTCATGAAGAAAGGGCCTCCCCAGAAGAAGATTATAGGATCCCACGATCTCGATCACATAGAAAGTGACTTTAGATATGAAATCGCCTATCTGAAGCTTCAGATGAATCTTTCTCAAAGGCTCACTTCGGCTTTGATTGAATCCCAAGATAGTAGTAACCGTCTTGGAGAGCTTGTGAAGAGGGATTTTTAGTTCATCCAACAAACTCTTTGGCATTATGCTTATAGCAGACCCTGGGTCAATGAGGATACGATCTATCTTCATCGTATCAATATAACCAGTATAGTAGAGAGGTCGGTCATGTCGATTATCCTCCAGTAGCATGTCGTCTTGTGTAAAGGTGATATTTGGGATAATCTCCAGTACACTGTTGCAATATAAGCAAGTGGCAGGTTCCGCATCCGGCTTCTTCAATTGTGCAAGACAAGAGTCAGCTTGTAGAAGTGCCTCACTTAACGTCTCCCGAGTTTCTTTAGAAAGACGTAGAAGTTCAAAGAGGGACATTCTAGCTGGAGTATTAGCAAGCTGAGCCAAAATGTCGAAGTTGTAAGGCTTCTGAAGTCCAAGGGGAGAAGATTTCTTGATTGGCTTATCAAACTGAGCTTGTTGTTTGCCTTTCTCCAGAGCCGTAGGCTTGGGAGGAACAGGTTCAGTAGATGATTCTTCTTCAGGAGGAACATTAGGAACATCTTTAGCATCTGAAGGGATATCAGTAGGATCTTCAGGATTTTTAGAATAATCCTTTAGGTAAGGTTTCCCCGTTCGAGTAGTACTAACAAGTGCTTCTTCTTTGTCTTTTGGCTCTGTGTCAGAGGTAGACCCAAGAGAAGTCATATGACATGACTTGATCTTTCCAGCCTTCTTGGATTTTTGAGAAGAAATCTTTTGAGGAGAAGGCGATTCAAAATCTGCCACTAGATCAGGATGGATCCACATGATTTCCCCTGTTTCCAAAGTGATTGGCACTAATCCTTCAGACTGTGGAGGAGGAAGATTCACTATGTCAAGAGTTGCCTTGGGAATAGGAACAATCCCACTTTCAAGGAGTTGAGGAGGGAAATCTCCAAATTGCATAGAGACGACGTTGGAGGTGACAGTCTTCTCTTTTGGAGTAAGAGAGATAGCTCCAGATTTAATCATTTCTTGGATCTTTCCTTTCAATACATAACATGTACGAATTGTGTGATCCAGCATTCTGTGATATGGACAGTATTTAGGATGATCTGTCTTACCAGCTTCATCAGGTTTCTTGATCTCTGGTAATTGTATTTTATTACCTTTCAGCAGACATTCAAAGTACCAAGGACATCGTCGTCGTCAAAAGAATATTCTTCTCTGGGGCGAGGTGTTCTTGATTGTTGAGTTGTAGAGGCAGGAGTTTGAACATTTGATGCATCTTTGCTCTGAAGATTAACTTCAAGAGTTTTTTTTCCTTTGCGAGCATTATTTTTATTGTTAGCACCTTGTCCTGTTTCTTTAGGAGTCATCTGCACTCCTAAACCTTTGAAGGTTTCAGCACTGATTTCTGCAGCTTTGGCACTGACTATGAAGGAAGGCCAATCTTGAAATTGAGTAGACCCTGTCCACATACTGATGATTGGTAACAAGTTTGATTTACACGTGTCAATGGTGACAGCATCAGGAGTTCCAAGAGGCATCTTCAGAGCTTCTCTTCGAAACCGTTCAATGTATTCCTATGTAGATTCATTATTTTTCTGCTTGATTCTAATAAGAGCAGACATAGTCATGTCATTAAGCCCTTCATAGAACCTTTCAAGAAACATCTGTTTGAAACCAGCAAATGAGGTAATACTCCTATCTGGGAGACTCCTATACCATTCATAAGCCGTTCCCTTGAGATATCCAATAAATATCCGAGTAAGGAGGGCATCACTTGGTTGCAGTTGATCAGTCATCACTTCAAAGTGATTAATAAACTGACTTGGAGAAGTGGTTCCATCATAGAATGAGATAGTAGGAGGCTTGTATTTAGGAGGATATGATACTTGCTTCCATTCTATTGGATAAGGCTGCTTGATGCCTAACCTTTGTAAACCATCCTTCTGTTTGAATGCCTCGAATTGAGTTTTGAGATTCTTCAATTCTTCAGAGATAACTCCCGAAGATTGTGGAGTTGTGGCTTGTAGAGAATAGTTGGGAGGAGGAACAGCATTGTAAGCACTACCCCCAGCTCCAGAGAGACTAGGATTTGGTTGAGCTGGTCCAGGAGTATTGGATTGTACTGCTGGAGGAACTTGTAATGGACTTATATCAGTATCAACTGGTATGGCATCGGATACAGTCTGTCAATTTTGTAACTGAGCTGTCATGAGTTCATACATCGACTTCATTGTGTCAATCATAGACTTCATTTGCTGTTCCAAAGAAGCAATTCTTTGATCTTGAGGAGTCAAGGAAGAAGAAGGTTCATCAGTATTCCCATCAACCATGTAAGTTGTGACTGTGTAAGGGATTATTGATGAACTAGTAGATGTTGTATACTCTGAATCATTGCTTCGTGCATCAAAGTCAACTATAGGAGAATTACCCCCAGTAGGAAGAGGTGGGAAGTTAGATTCTCCAAGAAATTCAGAATCAATTTCAGGGATCAAATTTCTTTGACTAGAAGCCAGGACTCTTGCTCTGGTGTTTCTATATACTCCATCTGGACTATCAACTCTACCCCCGGTGTCCCGAGAAGTCATGTTGACAGAGGCAAACAAAGGCTCATCTTCATTAGGCATAGGTTCATACTGAATCCTATTGAAGACAGACTGTCGTTTATTTTGACATCTGCATTGCATTGTGACTCTTGGCTGGAAGTCACATTCATGATCACCATGGTCTTGAACTGTTGATTCACATCTGCACTGAATTATGACTCTTGGATAGAAGTCACATTCAGCATGTTCCTTTGATATAGAATTACTCCTTCTCTTCTGTTGAAGATATTCCCGTAAATCTGTTTGTGAAGATTGAGGAGTATACTTTCTATTCTTGGGTCTTGATGGCTCTTGATTATACAAAGAGTGATTAATGTGAGCCACATAATTTCTTGCATACTCTGCATCTGGATCTTTTATCTTCATATCCAATTGGTATGGTTTCTTAACACCAGAAGTGCTGAGTTTTGTTCTTAAATCAGTGGAAGGTAACACATTAATTTTGGAAACATGGAGTTTTCCTTCCATTGATCTGGATATTTGCAGAGAAGGAAGAGTTGAACCACTCCTTTGATTAGGAGTTGGTAACAGACCCTCTTTAAGGGACAGATTCTGTGCCCAATTTGAAGAAATGAAAGAAGAAGACATTAAGGAATGTTTCTTCTTAGACTCATTCAAGTTTTGAGACATAGAATGTCCAGAAGGAAGAGTAGTCAAAAGACCATCTCCTTTCCTTTGACTAACAAAAGTATCAGTCAAAGCTGTTCCTGAAGTAAAAACTACAGGAGCAGAAGAAACAACTAAAGAGTTATTCCTTTTCGACGGGACTTTGTGTGGAAGACCACCCCCAGTTCTAGTAGAACTCGGTGAAGAAGAAGAGATAACTAAGGAGCTATTCTTCTTTGATGAAATACACGCTGAAACAGACTTGGTTAAAGAACCAGAGCTGTTAGCGTGACTTTTGATTCTAGAATTACACGCTGGAACAGATTCGGCTAAGGAGCCAGTACAGTCAGCGTGACTTTTAAATGTGGGATTACACACTGGAATAGATTTGGCTAAGGAGCCAGTACTATCAGCGTGACTTTTAGAGTTGAATTTGCACACTGGAACAGATTTGGCTAAGGAGCCAGTACTGTCAGCGTGACTTTTAGAGTTGAATTTGCACGCTGGAACAGATTCGACTAAGGAGCCAGTACTGTCAGCGTGACTTTTAGTTACTGTCATCTTCGAGCGCACAAGAGTGTGCGTGCTTGCAGTGGAGTTCTTGCCAGTGTTAGGAGTAGACACTGTGGCAGAGACTTCACCATTGACTGCCAACTGATTCTTAGGGACATAGACAGAGTGTCCCTTCGACTTGGCAGTGATGATGGAGGCTGGAGTGGGCTTGCCACCCTTAGCCCGCTGCATTTCTTCATAGGCGAGTTGATCGAATTTGATCGTCATCACCTTCTTCGTCGAGCCGATTGACGAAGTGTCGCATTGAGTTGTTACCATCTCAGAAGAGGAGATGGTTTTCCCCAGCAGAGTCGCCAATTTGTTTTCCATAAAGAAATTCTCTTTATTTGTTGTGTTTCTGGGAAAATTACAACTGTAGGAATCCGATCTAGAAGACGATCGCTTTATCCCTTGGACTATGCGAAGAAGAAAAGCTCTCAAAATTTTGACAGTAGATATCAATGTATCTATACAATGAATGAGAAAAAAAAGAACTCTATTTATAGAGTCAAAAAAAAACTGAAAAGATAACTACCTCACCACTGGTGCACTTGAAAAGTCATGCAGACTCTAAATACATGCAGGGTTAGTGAGTAGTTACTGGACGTAGCCCGTAACTGTTGGACACATGACATCAGTGCATGGGTCATGTGCAAGTTACTAGGCACGCGAAAGAGAGATCGGTGGCATGGCTGCCACGTACTCCAGTTGAAATAAAATCCATGCTGACTTGCTGAAGGCAAAAATCTACACAGATTCGTTGACGCAGACTCGTTGAAGGCGAAA
The DNA here is from genome assembly GCA_029216955.1 of Iris pallida. NCBI lineage: Eukaryota > Viridiplantae > Streptophyta > Magnoliopsida > Asparagales > Iridaceae > Iris > Iris pallida. The sequence continues at coordinate 10,701,305 of JANAVB010037413.1, forward strand.
TCCACGCAAGCTTTGAAGAAGAATACTTCAGAATTCACGCAGGCTTTGAGAAGAATAACTCAAAAGTCACGCAATGTTTTGAGGAAGGAGAAGGTTCAGAATCCACGCAAACCGCCAGCTGTCTTGATTTGGCACGCTTCGTCTGACACAAAACCTCTGACATTGATTATATTGTCAGCCGCATTAAATGAAGATAAGACCCAAAGTCACGCCAACTTGGTGAAGAGTGAGTCTTGCTAAGGAAGATTTCGAAAATCACGCAAAAGACGGCTGTGATCTCTCGAGTTCTGTGCATACGTGGCATATGAGGAGACGTTTCTCGACTGTTGTGTTGTCAGTCATTATGATTCTGACGTATGGCTGAGCTGTCTCTGCGTGACTTCTAAAGGAAATGGCTAGGCAGAACTTAGCGTATCTTTTGTGCTGCTTCTTGGATCACTCTGCGTGACTTGTTCTGATCAACTCAGCGTGACTTCATTTTTGAGGCCTACACGGCAGCCGCACCCCTCTCCCCTCGGTGACACACGAGCTGGATGTCCTCCCCCGGCCCCTCGGCTCGTCCTTCTACTGTGGCTCCTGGCGAGCGCGTTACGGGAGCTCCACCTCTGTTTCCCGCTTGGACGAGCGAGCAACTCCCCCTGGTCGGCCGTGCCCTCGTTGGGGTAGCCCCCAAGCTCCGGTGGCCACCCCAGGCTCCCACTTCCGGTCCAGTTGTGGCACCACCTCTCGCTCATCGAACGGCTACGACCGGTTGTCCCTGGAGGGCTCTATCCCCTTGGCGTCGCTCCTCCCCTCCGGTGGCCTCGTGCCCCGGCGGCCCCCTGCGGTGCCCCCCACCTGTTAAGTCTGTAGGGCCGGGCCGCTGATGAGCTGGCGGGCTCGGGATCGAGAGTTTCCCGCCCGTCGAATTTGAATTTCATTTCTCCCCCTTTTTCGTGGAGAAAGGGGGCGAGGTATAGTGCTATGCGCCCACCTCTCCGTCAAGGAGTTGCCATGCGCCTCCTTATCAGCGAGGCGGCTATGCGCCCATTTCTCAGCAGGAAAGCTATGCATCCACTGTCGGCTATGCGCCCTCTCTCAGCTATGTGCCCCCGCCTCCTTGTGCGGGTGGCTATGCGCCCCTCCCTCGTGCGGACGACCAAGCTCCCGCCCAGGCGCATGCGCCCGTCCTTCGGTGGGTCGCCTGACACACGCACCTACGGAAGGAGGACATGCGCCCACACTCCCTGTGGCCCCCTGCCGTTTGTACCCCGAGGGGTCCCCCTCGTCGTATAGTGCAGTAGTCACCAACTAACCCACCCTTCCAACCATCCAGTCCAGGCAGCAGTCACGTCCCCTTCCTGCAAGTTCAGCGAACGCCCCTTCCTATACAGAGATTCTGCGGCCGGACCGTGTGGCACAGCTTCTTCTCCAGTCCGAGGACACCATGCGGCCAGACATCGGACTCCCGAGCCCTTCCGACGGTAAAACCATCTGCGTTCTATTTTATTCCGCAAAGATATCCTCTTTATCGACCAGCTTTGCGAAGACGTTCATGTTGAAGTTCCCTTCTGGGTGTCCCAAGCTCACCATTGCTCAAGAAGCAATTGCAGGCTGGGGTCCTACCTCCGCCTACAAGGTCGCCCCGCTGGTCCCCAAATACCTGCTTCTCCACCTATCCTCTGACCCTGACTACTCTTTAGTCTGGGCCAAAGGTACTTCCAGAATTGGCACCCATAGCGTCAAGATCGCCAAATGGTGCCCCAGATTCAACCCCAAAGTCGACTCATCAATAATCTTGGCATGGATTACCCTTCCAAACCTTTTCCTTGTCTGCTTTGCCCCTGCGGCACTTAAGAGAATCGCCAGCTCTTTCAGAACCCTTGTGGCCATTGCCAAAAAAAACCTGCAATATCTCAAAAGGAAACTACACGAAGATCTACGTGGAGCTCGACCTGTCTTCAGACCCTCCCACTCTTATTCAGATCGATCTCGGGGGACAATCACACCATCATACACTGGAGTATGACAACAGCATTATCATCTGTAAGCACTGTCAGACCAGAGGCCACCTTACAAAGCATTGTTTCAAGGCCCACCCGGAGCTTAAGAACAAAGCTCCCCGCAAGTTGCAACCCTGAAGGCGACCCAAATCATCTCCTCAACCCCCATTCTTCCCCTCCCCAACTCCTATTCCTACTTCGTAGACAGCGACGACTCACCCAACCCCCGCTTCCCCCATCAGCTAAAGCCATCGGCCCCTTCGAGCCCCCGGCCATCCTCCTCAACAACAATTACAACATCCTTACCTCCGCCCCTCCAGACATCATCTGGGAGAGTCCCTACCCCGATGAGACCCATCCCGATGAGCGTGAGAAGTCTGAAGAAGAGCACCCGCACAACGTCGTCTCACCGGTTAGCGATGGGGAGAATCAGATAGCTTTGATCATCCACCCTACCCTTTTTGCTACTACGATCTTTCCTATCATCTTTGGAAGTGACTTCGAGAACGACCCGGTGATGTTAGGCATATTTCCAGCGGATAGGTTTCAGCAAGCCATGGAAGCCGGCTTCCTGGACCCCAGCAATCCCCTTTTAGCTCTGGCCGAGGTTGACAAAGATGTTGTCTCCCCCCCGACGAAGGTAACAGGCACCTCAGCCCACGGTTCGTTCGTGGCGGCGGACGACGCCACAGCAGCGACATCGAGAGCTACCAAAACCTTCCACAATAAGAAGAAAAACACGCTCAAGAGCACACGACCATGACCACTCGGTCAGCCACAAAGCTCAACACCCACCCCCTCCGCAACCACCCCAATGCTTAATATCCTCTCATAGAATGTGATAGTGGCTAATAAATCTACCTTGAAAAGAATAATTAGCCTTAAAAAAATCCATCGGATCGATATTTTAGTTATCATCGAGCCTAAAATCCCTCAAAGCAAACTAAAATCCATCCAGCGTCAACTCGGCTTCCCGTCCGCAGTCGTCGAGTGCCATGATATCTGGATCCTCTTCGCCGCCAAATGCAAATTTAGAATCGTGAATGACTCGAAATAGGCGCTGTCCTACTGGGTAGAGCACCCCTCTCTTACATCCCGATCCATTGTCTCCGCTTTCTATGGCAGCTGTGACCTCGCCGAGCGCAAGATGCTATGGGACACCCTTATGGACACCCACCTCTACCTCAACAACCTTCTGTGGCTTTGTCTCGAAGACTTCAACACGATTTTGTACCGAAAGAAGCAGTTTGGAGGCCGCCCTCCCCTCCAGCCGGCCATAAATGACTTCAACACTTTTATCTTCAATACCCACATGTCCTCTCTTCCGTTCTCCGGTAACGCTTTCACCTGGTATAACATGCAGGAAGGCGCCCGAAGATAATACTCCCGCCTGGATCGAGCCCTGGTCGACAACCGTTGGTCCGACATGGATCTCATCTCTAATATCTCTCACCTTAACACCACTAAATCGGATCACTCCACTCTCCTAATCGAGATCAGCAGCAACTCTGACATGATCAAGAAACCTTTTCGTTTCCTGGACTTCTGGAGCTATCACCCACAAATTAGGAACGTATTAGCCGTTGCTTGGAGGTCGACAAGCAACCCCGACCCCCTCGTCCGAGTGGTTGCCAAGCTCAAAGCTACTAAGAGTGCTTTATCGACTTGGAGCAAACTCGCTTTTGGCAATATTTTCCAAGCAATAAAGACGACAAAGGATGACGTCACTCGTGCCGAGATCGTGTTCGCTTTGGACAGATCTTCGGAGGCCCGTGCCATACTCAACCTAATCCAAGCCTTCATCAAATTACGGCTGAAGGTCGAGATATAATTCTGGAAGAAGAAAGCCAGATTGACCTGGGATACCGAGGGTGACAGAAATTTTGGCTTCTTCCACGCCTGCGTCAAAGGCCGCAGAAATCAGCTCAATCTGCACCAAATCTCAGACAATAATGGCAACTTACTCAAAGACCAGCGGAGCATCAACGTGGCTGCCGTTGACTTCTATACCAAACTCTTCTCGAAAAAGGTCGTCGTTAAGGATGAGCATTGTTTGCCACTGATTATAAAAGAACAGAACAGTTTTATGGAAGGACTGGACTTTTACTTCACAAGTACAAACTCGCTTGTACAGAAGAGAGCCTAGGAACAAAACCTAGGAAAAGCAATCTAAAGTACAATTGTTTTATTTTTCTGGAGGGTGACGGTAGAGGCTCGGGAGAGTGCTATCAACTCTACCTTACTCCTTGGACGATCGAACGTCGCTTCGGCTCTGATCAAGAAATGCCCTTTCTAGATGCTCTTTGCTCTATACTTCTCTTCGTATCTCCGCCACTCTTTGTGTCCACCTTTGCAAGGGAATGACACCTTACTATTTATAGGGCTTTTTGATAAGTAGGGTGTCCAGTAATTGCTCCTTTAAAAGTGTGCAGTTAGGGATTTGGTGAAGATTAGCCATGATCTTGTTTGTTGGAAGTTAATCTGGGCTGTTAATATTGATTGTAACAAATCTGGACAGTTAATGTTGATGGTACCAAATCTGCATAGTGTTGGAAATTGATCTGGTCAGTTAATATATGTTGATTGCAACAAATCTGCATTGTGATGATTTGTTGATAGCATCAAATCCGATGGGATAAGTCTTGGTCAATCTTCTGCTACGTGTCCCTACCGCGATTGTGATACGAACCGCATAGACGGGGCATCCTGACAGATCCGCATGAGCGTGGCCCCGACTATCGAGCCGTATGAAGGTAGCAGCCGCATGAGAGTGATAGCCGCATAAGAGTGAACCCCAACTGAACCGCATAAGGGTGGCCCCCCATAATCCGAGCTGCATGAGAGTGGCAGCCGCATAGGGGGTAGCCTCCAACTGAACCACATAAGGGTGGCCCCCATAATTCGAACCGTATGAGGGTGGCGGCCGCATAAGGGTGGGCGGTCCGCATAAAAAGCTTCTTTGGATTTTGTGGACTGTGCTGACTGTTTCAGAGATTTTCTCGTCTTTTAAGGAGCCTGACGCGTCTCCTCATTATGTCAGAGCCGGCAGAGCTGTCATTTTATGTCAGAGCATTAAATGGCCAGCTGTATGAAGTAATTATGGCCAGCTGTCATCGGTCTATTTTGAGCCGCATGAGGCCATATGGATCGTCCTGGGCAGCATAAAAGTCCCTGAGCTACATGCGGCTCTCTGGGTCTCTCCGAGCCGCATAAGATTTTTTGAGCTTTTGAGCCACATATTAAGTGTGGGCCGCATATGAATTATTATTCTTTTTCATGCTTCAGGTCAAATACTGTCTTCAGATCATACAGATGATCTTCTTTAGAGCGGCTCTTGACGGCGATGTCGTCGACATAACACTCCACTGTCTTACGTAAGTGATCTCTGAAGATGATGCACATGGCTCGTTGATAGGTGGCGCCAGCATTCTTTAAACCAAATGGCATGACTGTATAGCAGTATGTGCCAATCGGTGTTCGAAATAATGTATACTTTTTGTCGTCAGGGAACATCTTGATTTGATTGTACCCTGAGAAGCCATCCATGAATGACATGTGCTCGAAGCCGCAGGTGTTGTCAATCATTATATCTGTAATAGGGAGGCGAAACCCATCCTTAGGACACGCCTCGTTCAGATTCCGGAAGTCAATGCAGATTCGGATCTTCCCACTCTTCTTGAAGACTGGTACTATATTGGCTATCCAGTCTGGATGTTGTTCCTCGCGAATGAAGCCGCTGGCTATCAGTTTGTTGACCTCGGCCTCGATAGGGTTTATGATGTTTGGGCGGAACTGTCGTTGCTGCTGCTTGATCGGCTTTGCGTCCGGACGAATGTTGAGTTTGTGAAGTGCAACCTCAGGGTTTAGACCTGGCATTTCTTTATAGCTCCAGGCGAACACGTCGATATATTCTTTGACGAGTTGCAATAGCGATTCTCGCTCTTCGTCTGTCAGACTTTTGCTAACAAAGATTGGTTTTGGGGAGGACTCATCGTCGAGGTTAACTTGCATGACCTCATCTTCGGTGGGAGGCTCTCTTTGTTCGAACCGCTTCTCCCATTGCGCGTCTAACTGTTGGGCCCACGACTCTAACTCAAGAAGTTCAGGAATATCTTCATCTTCTTCGTAGGCGTCGGCGAATGCCATATTGACAGTCCAAGTTTGCCTGAGCATGTCCCCAATGCTAACATCCGAATCAGAGGTGGGAGAACCGGACGAATGAGAGTGCCATTCGCATTCTTCATCTGAGCTCTCGGGGGTTGTCTTAGGAGTAACATAGCCTAGACCATGTCTGGTCTTGCTGTAGTAATCCTGTGGCTTCCCAGCTAGGACTAGCAATTGTAAAGGTAATAGTCGACCGGTGCCGTAGTTCAGGCCTAGTGTAGCCTCCATATCATACCCCTGTTTTTGTATGAGGTACTTGGATCGAGAGCTATACAGATAAAGGGGCAGTCTTCCAGTGTCGGGTTCCAGATTGACTTCTTCTAGCCTGAAGGGCTGTAGATCATTCTTCCGGCTAAAGATGATTGGATGATCCTCTCCTTCGATTATGAAGCAGGCGCCTTCCACGGGAGTAAGTTGGTTCGTGGTATAGACATTGGTTACTTGTGTGTGTAAGTTAGTGCCTATACCGTGTTCCATCGCATACATTACACGAAGCTTATCAAGCTCGAGGTAGTTCAAAGATAACCCTTTATTGATGAAGTAAGGTATCTTTTCAGGAATAATTACATCGTCAGAGAAAGGAACATCAGTGTACGCGGCCACATACTTGGCCAGCTCTTTCTCTTCTTCAGCTACCCCTTATATCAGTGAAGACTGGAAGGATGATCTGGGCAGCCTGATCACCAAGGGTTCCGTTGATGGGGCCGGACGTGGAGTTGTCGGTGCGCTAGCGGTCCCCGGCTTGGTGCTGACTTGTTGGTTTGTCTCCAACTCCAGTTCGACAACCCCCTACGTTATTGAAGCTTGGGAAGAGGATCTGGGGAGCTTGATCACCAAGGGTCCCGCTGGTGGGGCAGGACGTGGGATTGGTGCCTCACTAACAGTCCTTGGCTCAATGTTGGGCTGACGCCTTGTCCTTGGCAGACGAATGACCATTGGCTTATCAGGAGAGTTTGTCTTTTCAGATTGTCGTTGACCGGCTCTTGACAGTCTGATTGTCGTTGGCTTCACAGTGGGTTTCGGCGCTTGACCAGACCTTGGGAGTCGGATAGTCATTTGCTCCTCCTGTGCAGAGAGACTGATTGCGTCCTTATGCAAAGTGGCTGTAAGGGGTGCAGTTCTGCATGGTTTGCAGGCTTGGAGGTGGATCGTCAGAGGTTCTTCTGATCCTGTTGCCGCCTCAGTTTGAGCTTGAGTATTTTCTTCGACAAGGTGCCTCCTCGACTTCTCGTACAAACATGAGTCCGAGTAGTAGGATTCAAACCCTCTGAAAGGATCAATGTCGGCAAATTCGATTCTTACGAAGCCGTGTTTGTCGACGTACTTGAAGCACTGGTGCAACGTGGAAGGCACGATCATATAGTCGTGTATCCAAGGATGCCCTAGAAGAATATTGTAGGAAGTGTCCGCTTCTATGACATAGCAGGTTACTTCTGACTGAAGGTCGCCGATTTGGCACTTCAAGCGAATCTTCCCGACCGGATAGCTTCTGCCTGAATTGAAACCGATGATGGCGGTGCTTGTTGGTGTCAGGCGATGCATAGGGATGCCCAGGAAGTGAAGCAGGCTCTTCGGGATGATGCTTATGGAAGAACCGGGATCTATGTGCATCCGATCCACCTTTACGTCGCCGATGTAACCAGTATAATATAGCGGGCGATCGTGCAGGTTGGTCTTAATGAGCATATCCTGCGGAGTAAAGACAATGTTGGGCATTGCTCCAGTAAAAGCACTGTCCTGAGGGTCCTCTGTGGAGCTTTCTCCTGTGAGCTTAACTTGAGCCAGATAGGTGTCAGCGTTCTGAATTGCGTCGCTCAACGCGACGCGAACATCTTTGGAGAGCCTCAAGAGCTCATACAACGACAATTTGGCCGGTGTGTTGGCCAATTGTGCCAAGATGTCAAAGTTGTAAGGCCTATCCAGTCCCTGAGGTGTATCTTTTTGGAGCAATGGTTTGTCGAAGCGACTTTCCTTCGACCTAGGCATGTCGATCGTCGGAGGCTGAGAGGGCCCTGGAGCATCAGCAGCAGCCGGCTGATGATCTTCAGCCGAGTTAGCCGGTGGGGGTTGAGTTTGTGCACCGGATCGGGTAACGACTGTCACGCCCCAGAACCAGAATACTAGAGAGCGGGGGCAGACACAGCCAGCTACGTATATTGAAATAGAAACTACCTCGATATACGGTCACGGTTGTCTAAAAATATGAGGGTTTACTACAAGCCAACAGTCTCTTATGGTCATGAACAAGCCTAATGTCTCAATCACAAGCAAGTAAGTAAGGTTGCAAGATGTATGATCATTAAATATACAATGATAAGGCGTCCCAAATATTACATATTCAGCTGATCATGAAACTAGTCGTACAAAATGCAAGGACTAGCAAGAGTTAAGTCATACATGATCAACCCTAGGATTTGTTAATCATGTTTACAGCCCGTAGGCAGACAGTAAGTAAAAGTGCATCGAGCTAACAGGTGCTCGTCGGCTAAACGCCTCAAAAGAATATCTTTACAATAGAGTGAGCGAAACAAAATAGACAACCCACTCGTAGCCCGGGTTTCTTCTAGTCACCACCATTGGGCTGGAAGCTTGGTAGATCCTCGGGAGCTGCTCCGAAATCTGGCCACACAAAACCAGCTGGGTCAACCCCAGAAAGAGCAAGTGCCACAAGGGGGCCACGAAATAAGAACAAAAGCCAGCATTCAGCACAAGAAAATATAATATTAAAACTAGAATTTACGAAAACATGCCAGGATGATATACGACGAGATAACCATGGAACTATTCCGATAGCCAGGTTACAACCCGTAAACCAAACAAGGACCGGGGTTGTAACCCTTCATCTGAACAGAACTTGGTTTCCCACCATTTATCGGCAAGGTAATAATGCAAGAAATCGAGACAGGGAGCAATCTTATACTGAATCAAGACATGGCTAGACTGGTTATACCTCATTCCATCAATCACGGCCAAGCAGATACTACGGCTTACTACTTTAACTAACTAGGGTTATCACAGGCCTAATTACTAACAAGATGCAGTGAGATTGTTCCACAGCCACAAGCCCTGCAGACCATCCAGGTTACCCAGGACGAAAATTAGGGGTTGAATTCAGGTGGGTACATCGCCCAGAAGACAAATGTACCCTTAGGTGACTTAGAGGGTGCAACACGCGACGGTGTGCTGGAAATGTGCTCTAATCGACGGCAGGCTACAGATCCCAAGAGCGCCCAGGTAACGGGATTGCCCATAGCTGTGTCATCTCTTCATGACTACTGTGTTATTCTAGTTATTAACCTTAATCCATTTTAGTAGGTACTCCCGACCGTGGTACTCAGGAGTCCCATCCTAGACATGATGCAAGACAGGACAAGTAGATTTAACAAGCAAGGAAGAAAGAACTAACCACGGTGTCAAGGCAGGTCAAGTTAAGTTATCAAGATAAATCATGTCAGGGTACTTGTCAGGAGTGCGCCACGACGGGCCACTATCATGTCAGGTTGGTCATGTCAGGAGTGCACCACTACGGGTCACTGTCGTGTTATGCTAGTTCCTTGTCATACCATGCCATGTACAATAGTCATTCTAAACATATTAAGTAAAATCAAGTTCATGACAAAAGGCATAAGGATATAAAATGGGCGTAAAATATCAAATAAAATATCAATATACAGGGCTATAGAAAAGCCAAGCTTAAAAAAATAAGGCCAAAACTCCAAGAGCCAAAGGGTTAAACAAGGGGTCAGGGGAGTAGCGTACGAAAAGTCACGCACGCTCAAGGGAGCAGGGTGCGTGAAAAGTCACGCACGCTGAGGGAACAATGTGCGTGAAAAGTCACGCACGCTGAAGGGAGCAGTGTACGTGAAAAGTCACGCACGCTGAAGGGAGCAGTGTGCGTGAAAAGTCACGCACGCTGATGGAGCAGTGTGCATGAAAAGTCACGCACGCTGAAGGGAGCAGTGTAGGTGAAAAGTCACGCACGCTGAGAGAGCAGCGTAGGTGAAAAGTCACGCACGCTACAGGGAGCAGCGTAGGTGAAAAGTCACGCACGCTGAGAGAGCAGCGTAGGTGAAAAGTCACGCACGCTACAGGGAGCAGCGTAGGTGAAAAGTCACGCACGCTCAAGGAGACACGCTTCCAACAGGAAGTGTACCCAAGTCTGCGTACGCACGCTAAAAAGCGCGCGCAGCTCAGTGTGCGTAAGCTAAACAGCTCTGCACACTGCTCACTGTCTTCTCCAAACAGCAAGAACACCATGGATGAACCCAAGGCTTCAAAGCATCATAACTTGGCCATCCGAACTCCAAATCCAGATTTCCAAAGTTCCAACTTGGGTGGAATTGAATGCTCTTCCACTTGGAAACACCAAAACCCATGAAAATCCAACTTAAAGAGATCAAACCATGCAAAATCTGAAAATAAAAATAACTTAGATCTAGAGCAAAGGAGACTTCAAATCACAAAACACCAAGTTCTAATGTTGATCACCATGTCCTAATCTAGCAAATGAACCAAAAAAATAGGGCTCTCATGAAGTGGCAAGGTGCACTTGCCTTGGGTTAGGAGAGTTGTGGAGGAAGGAGAAGAAGAAGAAGAAGAAGAAGAAGAAGAAGAAGAAGAAGGAGAAGGAAATTAATGGTGGAAGTTATGAGGAGAGAGAGTGGTAGGTGGGGGTTATAAAGAGGGGGAGTTGTGGTGTTTTGAGGGTGGAGTGTAGGTTAAGGTGTTCCAATGCATAATAAACCAAATCAAACCAACCCAATCCAAACCAATTAAAACCGAACCATGACAAAAACCCAAAATACGAGAAATACCAAAATTCCACAAGTTGAGAAAAATAAAAATACATGCCAAAATCCAGATACGAGTATAAATACGAAATACGGAAAATACGGGAAATGAGGGTGATAACTCTACCCACCTTAAAACAATTCCGTCCTCGGAATTTAATCAAGGAGCTAGAGATTGTCACGACAAGCTACACTAAGCACACGCAAGTTACACTAAGCAGTTCAATCATACAATCATACAATGCAAGCAAGGAAGGGAAAACGTAAGGCATAAGAAAGACATTACACCTCACGAGTCAAACAGGTAGGGATATCGCGATCGGATGTCGTCCTCACGCTCCCACGTTGACTCACCTAGAGAGTGATGACCCCAAGCAACACGGACTAATTTAATAGTCTTGTTCTTGAGTATCTTCTCCCTCCGGTCCAATATAGACACGGGCCTCTCCTCATACGAAAGGTTGGTACCAACAATCAATTCTGAATGGTCTAGGATGTGGCTCGGGTTCGGAATATACTGTCGTTATTGGGACACATGAAATACATCATGTACCTCACTTAGCGACGGCGGAAGAGCGAGACGATAGGATACATCTCCTACTCGCTCTAGAATATCGAATGGCCCTATATACCTAGGACTAAGCTTTTCCCGCACGCCAAAGCGAATGATGCTGCGGTTAGACGAGATCCTAAGGAATACATGGTCGCCGACAGCAAATTCTAAGGGACGCCGATGAGCATCGGCCCAATGGCGCTGGCGGTCCTGGGCAATTCGGAGGTGATCTCTGACCTTCCTGACCACTTCAACCGTCTGGGCAATCATCTCTGGACCAAGCATCTGCCTCTCTCCAACATCATCCCATGCTAGCGGGGATCTGCACTTCCTACCATACAGAGCCTCGAACGGAGCCATCTGGATACTGGCCTGGAAACTATTATTGTACGAAAATTCTACGAGATGCAGATGATCTTCCCACGAACCACCGAAATCGAGCGTACATGATCTCAGCATGTCTTCAAGAGTCTGGATTGTGCGCTCTGACTGGCCATCTGTCTGCGGGTGATAAGCTGAGCTGAATTGAAGGCGAGTCCCCAAACTCTTCTGCAAGCTGCGCCAAAAGTGTGATATGAATCTTAAATCCCTGTCCGAGGTGATGCTGATTGGCACACCGTAAAGCCTGACGATTTGCCTGAGATATATTTCTGCTAACTGTGCCGTCGACTGTCCAACTCTGAATGGGAGAAAGTGTGCCACCTTGGTAAACCTGTCCAAAATTACCCAAATAGCATCTCGACCAGCTGGGGATCTAGGCAATCCAGTCACGAAATCCATGGTTATATGTTCCATTTCCATTCTGGGATCGGCAAGGGCTGAAGAAGTTCAGCGGACCTCTGATGTTCAGCTTTAACCTGCTGGCAAACCAAACACCGAGAGACAAACCGGGCTATCTCTCTCTTCATGCCATTCCACCAGAAGTGCTGACGAATATCACGGTACATCTTTGTACCACCCGGATGAATAGAATACTGTGAACTGTGGGCTTCTGCCATGACTTCCTGTCACGACCCGCACCCTAGGGTTAGGGCACGAGAACGTAACAACGCCCAGCCTACGCCGCAGTGTCGGCTGTAGAACGCTGTCCTAGGTCTCAATGCATCTAATAGTATAAGACTAAACAGTTTATACTCCCCGAATGGGGGTGACATAGCAGAATATAAACTCAATCACATCTAATGGTAGAGCATAAAGGAAGATGGATAAAACATAAAATCGATAAAAGATACAACAGAGAGAAGTCTAAGTGTCTAAGGTACATAACCCAGAAATACATCTCAAAGCTCAATACAGTAATCCATAAAATAAATACAACTCCAGACAAGTGAGAACAGATAACTAAACAACCTCTAATGTCTCCTCTAGGCTAGCAGGGAACCTCCAAACTATCTGTAAAATTTGTCAATATATCCTGTCAGGAAAATGAGCAAGTACAAACACCAACAGCAGTTCCATATGAATTGAGAAATACTATAAGAGACAGTAATAATGAGATACAAGACAAAGAATATAGGCGACTTGGGAACCATTTGAAAGCCGAGTTACAACCCTTAAACCAAACAAGGACCGGGTTGAACCCTTCTTTCGAACAGAACCTAGTCCCATTATCATGGTACAGTATAAAAGGCAGGTAGAGCATATGAAAAATAAATCAAAGCATGGTAAAAGTACAGTAAGTAAAGGTGAACTGGAATGTAAGATATGACAACAAATAAATAAAAAGTGATTTGAACTATTAGGGCGAAATGTGATCGGCTGGGAAACACGGAAAGGTTATCCACTTGGCCCGGCAATCATACGAAAATCTCTGGAAAGGGTCATGCCGGCCAACTTGGATAACCGGCACGGGGTATCTGCTACACCCTACGTGAGGTGAGGGTAGCGCTAGCAATATATAGTAACACAGGGAGGCTTTGATCATATAACCCCTAATAATTCCCCTCTATCCCCCGAATAGTATTACGGATCCGGATATGGCACGTCATGACACAGGGTTCGAGAGCAGGGGGTACATGAGGTAATATAGGATTTGTGTTAACATAGAACATTACATCTCATTAACTTTTATATTGCATATATTACATCTATTATTACATTATATTCATGCTTGCATTCATTCATCATTCATTTATTCTCTTGTACTACTATATGCACCATACATTACATACTATGGAACCTACATATTCATTACAAGCCATACTTATACATGCTTACATTAGATAGGATACTTACACCTCATACATCATTTATTTAACCATTTACTCATGTTTGCATTCTCTATTTAGTTACATAATGTATATACATTAACATGGGTTAAAATCAAATAGAACATTATATTACACACAAGGGTGCACAAAATGCATATGCCGAATAGTAACTCCTACTAATAATCAATACTGTACCAACTCAGCATGAATTAAATTCTAGAATTAAAGTATGTTATAGATCTATGTGTTAGCTTTCCGAAACTTCAAACGGATCACATTTTCGTTTTCGAAAACTACCGGAATCGCGAAAACACCGAGAATGCGTTTATCTTTCGTACAGCTGACACTCAAATAATTCTCTAGAAAGTTACAGAAAGAATTAGGCCTATTAATACATGTTTTTGGAAAGCTAACTTCAATACGCTTCTTTTAAAAAAACGGGAGATTAAACCGAGCTTTGAGCTAGAAGTTATGATATTTCTAAGTTAGGGCTGAAATTAAAAACGTGGATAAAAATCATGACGGATTTAAATAGTTTGAGCCAAAAGAATACACAATATATATCCTAATTATCCGCAACAATAATAGCAATAATAATATGAGGAACCACACTCACAAACTTGATTATATAATCATCATGAACCATTTATTACATATATAAATATAGATACACTCTCATTACAATATATATATATATATATATATATATATATATATATATATTTTTTTTTTTTTTAATATATATATATATATATATAAATCTATATATGTAACATGAACACATCCACAACACAAAGGACACTCCTATGACCTCCAAATGGACACAAAATGGACACAAATGGAGATACAACCATGGAGGTCATTCCTATGGGTTCAATATAGACCTATATGCATGAGAAAATGAAAATGAGAAGGAATTTATACCTCCCGGTAGATCGAATCGAAGAAAAGCCTTCCCGGAGCGACACCGACACGTAGATATTCCAAAAGGACACGAACGAGCTTCGAATCCTTCCAAACTTGGGTAGCTCCTCCCTTTCATGGAGTAGAGGAGAAAAGAAGAAGATTTGGTGGAAGAAGGAGTTGATTTGGTGGAGAAATGATAGGGATTGCTCTCTAGGAATTTGGGGAAGAACAAGAGAGAGAAAAATAGATGGATAATGACAAATGGGAGGCTCAACCCTATCCTTATTGTGGCTGGCCATAAAGGTGGTTTTGTCCTATTAGGAAAAGTCCAAAAGCCCCTTTTCTAGTCTATTTACTAATACATTGGTAAGGGGTTAAGTCGGGGGTAGTTTGGTCAATCCTAAAACACTAATTCATTTTAATACTAACCAAAATAATTAGTCTAGTCACTAACTAAAATTAATATCATGTGGACTAAATTAATATTATGTGGGCCATGCCTAACTAGTGTGTGGGCCCGCTAGAGTCAAAACTACCCCGGGTCCCCGATACAAGTCGGAATGAGTTAAAATTCGAACCCGACTCAAATAACCCCAGAACAATATCATAAATAATAAAATAAATTTTAACCCCAAAATATTATCATAAATAATAAAATAAATTTTAAACATATTCAAAAATGTAAAATGACAAAAATACCCCTGTTTTTGAAAACTGGGGGTGACAAATCTATCCACCTTAAAAAAAATTTCGTCCTCGAAATTAAAACAAAGCAATCACAGGAAACACATGCAGAAAACAATCTCATTCAAATACTTTTCAAAAAAAATCAGCAATAAAAAAATCTCCTTGAGGCACATCAAACATTTGTAAATAAAAACTAATACGTGTCCGATACGGACACAAAACCATCACACCTATCAAAGGTCAAAATTAACAATCACCAACGCAATAAATATCAAAGTAATTCAAGGAGGTCAAATGCAAAATATTCTTAGGCCAGAAATGACATTAAAACATCCTAATCACATGGTTAGGCTCTAGGCCAAACAGTCTCTAGGGTTTCACTAGCAAAACATCAAAATTACAAGTCAAGATTTTAAATAGTTTTAAAATAATATAAAAAATTACCAAAAATTATATCATGATTTAAATGTCAAATCAATAAATGATTAAAATTACAAAATTTCAAAATTACTCTCATTTTAGAAAATTGGGTGTTACAAGTCTACCCACCTTAGAAAAATTGCATCCTCGAAATTAAAATGTCCATACTCCCTCTAGGTCAAACCCCCACAAATCAAAGTCCCAGATTAAAATAAATTATGTGATCAAAAGGACGACATACAGGGTCATTGCATACGGTGGTAGTGAAAGTCTCATCTAGGTATACTAGTCATGCTAAACCAAGACGGTCATAGGGTATCAAACACACAAGAAATCTAGAGTGCTAAACTGAAAAAGATACATAAATAACAAATCATCAAAACTGTAAGACAGTCTACCATCCTATGTGAAAGCTGGTACTCAAAAAAATATATAAAAATAAGAAAGGTAACTTCCAATAATCTAAAAGGGTACAAAAAAATCAATTTCAAAGTTAAAGAATTGAAAGTCACTTGCATTGAAATCCAATCACAATATATATAGAGAGCATTAGAGAGGGAACAGCTGGCATTATGTAATGTTATATGGTTTGTGTGTGTATGGGTGTATGTGAACAGGTTAATATGGTAAGATAGTAGGCATATATGTAGACGAAATATACATAAAATTGTATATAAGAAATTGGGTTTCAAAACAACGGCTATCAAGTTACACTAATCATGGCATATTGGTTAAACAATCTACAATACGCAACTTATTTACTCATAACATGCATGGCTAACCTTATACATATATATATATATAAAGAGGGTGTGTGTATGTCCTTGTACAGGGTTATAGCCTAGTATTGAAAGGTTAAACCCAGTTTTAGTTCAGCATTTACATGCAAAGTCTGAAAATAAGCTAACATTTAAAACAATGAAATATTAACATAATGCAGTCTCAGATTTTAGGGTTTGAAACATCGCAACCCATCTCAATGGTCCTAATACATCCTAACATGATAGAAATGAAACCCTAACATACTATCCATACATTTATCTATGCACACAGTTCAATATTACATGTTAAATCTGAAATTTAACTAAACATAGAAATCAATGTAAAAATATTAACATGTAACTAGTTTTCAGGATTTTGGAGAAATTTGAACATTAAAAACCAACTCAATGTTTATCACAACTAACATGTAAGAATATGAAACCTAAATTTATATCCCTACTTCCCACAAGGTATATAGCTCAAATATTACATTTAAGAAATAAAACATCAATTTGAACTAACATTTGGAATCCCGCATCAAGGGTTAACATGCACACAGTCTCAGATTTTATAAATTTAAACACAAAACTCAACCAAAATTTTGAATTGAAACCCCACGTATAACATATATGTGCAGTGATGTAAACATAACTAATAATATGAAATTTATATTTAAATTAAGAATTTAAACATGGAAAAGCAGAGAAACAGAAATATTGGGGTTTTGACAATTTAAACATCAACAACATATTAATATGTATTTAGATAGGTGGAAAAATCAAGTGTAGCATGCATACGTGTTAGGCAAAGTGTCTGCTATATATATTCATATACATATTCTCATGTCCTAATATAAAAAAAAATTATTTCTACGTTAAGACTAACATTTAGATTCCTACCAAGATTGCAAGCAGGTGATTGACGTAATCAAGGCAGTTTTATTATTATTATTTACTACAAGAATAATAGCAAGAAAGAAATAACGATAAAATCTATTTTGCTTATCTATTTAAAGAAGAACCATTTTGAAATCCAGAGCTAAATTATCAAATCCAAGATAAAGTCTAGCAAAATTATCGATTCATTGCATTAAGAAGAAACTCATAGCAAGAAGTTACGCAAAGGTTTATAAAAATAGGCAAACCTACTCTTAAGTTAAATAATGAGAAGCAAACAAAATAAAACAATTAATAATTAAAATTTTTTTTTTGAAGGACAGAAACAAAAGTAGAGAAAACATGTTTCGAAAACATTTAAGGTACAACCTGATAATCATATGCGTCTGTCCAAAATTATGGTACACTAAATCCTCGTCATACTGGTAAGCAAGGCTACGATAATCACAGAGTCCTCAACTTAGGCACATACCTCTAAGATCATAGTATTTAACATTTTCGCGATGCCGCTAGCTTGGCAACGAAAATCTTAAATTCCCACACCCGAGAGATATATCCAAGTCAAACTATATGTCCTCACCATGCTGGCTAATACGACTGTAGAAGACTAGACTCCATAACTTAGATGACCTAGCCCATATAATTTTATTTTGACAAAATTAATTTAAATCAACAATGAATACTCAAAAATCAATTCAAATTTATCAACGAACATCAAAATCCAAAAATGACAAAAATCCATAAAAATACAAACTTGGATGCAACAGCTATCATCAAAATTTAAAATTCAATAATCATCCTTCAAAATCAATAAATACAAACTCAAATTCAATAATAATCCATCAAAATCAAATTCAATATCAGAAAGTAAAGATAAATCAATCAAGGAAAAAGAGTTTTCAAATCGAAGTTAAATAAGATTCTCAAGGGTCGTCCCGGGAATCTCTCAAGGGTCCTAACTGTGATTGAGTACCTTCAAAATATATCCTAATCCTACTGCAGGCTGTAGTGGAACTCTAGTTCGAATACCACTACACTTTTAGTCTCGACCTACATGGGCCACCACTAAAAACGTGTCACGACCCGCACCCTAGGGTTAGGGCACGAGAACGTAACAACGCCCAGCCTACGCCGCAGTGTCGGCGGTAGAATGCTGTCCTAGGTCTCAATGCATATAATAGTATAAGACTAAACAGTTTATACTCCCCGAATGGGGGTGACATAGCAGAATATAAACTCAATCACATCTAATGGTAGAGCATAAAGGAAGATGGATAAAACATGAAATCGACAAGAGATACAACAGATAGAAGTCTAAGTGTCTAAGGTACATAACCCAGAAATACATCTCAAAGCTCAATACAGTAATCCATAAAATAAATAGAACTCCAGACAACTGAGAACAGCTAACTAAACAACCTCTAATGTCTCCTCTAGGCTAGCAGGCAACCTCCAAACTATCTGTAAAATTTGTCAACGTATCCTGTCAGGAAAATGAGCAAGTACAAACACCAACAACAGTTCCATATGAATTGAAAAATACTATAAGAGACAATAATAATGAGATACAAGACAAAGAATATAGGCGACTTGGGAACCATTTGAAAGCCGAGTTACAACCCTTAAACCAAATAAGGACCGGGATTGTAACCCTTCTTTCGAACAGAACCTAGTCCCATCATCATGGTACAGTATAAAAGGCAGGTAGAGCATATAAGAAATGAATCATAGCATGGTAAAAGTACAGTAAGTAAAGGTGAACTGGAATGTAAGATATGACAACAAATAAATAAAAAGTGATTTGAACTATTAGGGCAAAATGTGATCGGCTGGAAAACACGGAAAGGTTATCCACTTGGCCTGGCAATCACACAAAAATCTCTGGAAAGGGTCATACCGGCCAACCTGGATAACCGGCACGGGGTATCTGCTACACCCTACGTGAGGTGAGGGTGGCGCTAGCAATATATGGTAACACACGGAGGCTTTGATCACATAACCCCTAATAATTCCCCTCTATCCCCCGAATAGTATCACGGATCCGGACATGGCACGTCATGACACAGGGTTCGAGAGCAGGGGGCCAGCCCACTCCCAAATCAATGTCTGTACAAGTACAGGAACACGGAAATATCTCATACCCATATACCAAGAAAGTCCAGGAATAACATCTCATGACAGGATCCGACGTATACTAGTCCGTGAACCGTCGTGTCGGGAATCAAGTAAAACACTACGACTGAATCGGATATAGTAGATATCAAGACAATGAAAAATATCAGTGAATGTACTCGCCTGATATCTGAATGTCCAAGGTAAAGATACTGTCCGAGGAGAGGTGTCTGGCTTCTAATTAGAACAGCACAAGTTACAATATGTCCAGAAGGATAATATAATGCACTACAATGCATTCTACATGAATCTAGGTCAACTAGGCCAAAGTCAACCCTTGGTCAACTCTGGTCAACTGCACTAGTCAAACTAGGTCAAACTAGGTCATGTCCTAACCCAGCAAGTCTTACTAGGCCTAACCAAGACTATCCTAGCAAGCACACATCAATACAAGGCTATACAAGCCAACATACACCCGACTCTATATAGCATGCAATTATTCAATACTCAAATAGGCAAGAATTCACATTGGATATACACTAGGTAATCTATTACTTTAAGCTATATATGTCTACACATATATAGACATGCATATATTGGTATTCAACATTAGGTCTATAATTATGGCATTTGAAATGGTTATATAAACTTATATATATTACAACACAATATGCTAACATATATATAATATACATACATAGCTAAGTTAACTATATTCATAAATACTTATTTAAGAGGCTATATGTGTGTATGTGAACATGGTAAAGGGGCAAGTGAGGGTTAAATGGGCATACATAGTGTATACATATCAAAGAGTGTCAAAGTGTAAGTGAACAAGTGTCAAGTGTGATAGTGTCAACATAGTGTAAGGGGGTACATGAGGTAATATAGGATTTGTGTTAACATAGAATATTATATCTCATTAACTTGTATATTGCATACATTACATCTATTATTACATTACATTCATGCTTGCATTCATTCATCATTCATTTATTCTCTTGCACTACTATATGCACCATACATTACATACTATGGAACCTACATATTTATTACAAGCCATACTTATACATGCTTATATTAGATAGGATACTTACACCTCATACATCATTTATTTAACCATTTACTCATGCTTGTATTCTCTATTTAGTTACATAATGTATATACATTAACATGGGTTAAATCAAATAGAATATTATATTACACACAAGGGTGCACAAAATGCATATGCCGAATAGTAACTCCTACTAATAATCAATACTGTACCAACTCAGCATGAATTCTAGGATTAAAGTATGTTATAGATCTATGTGTTAGCTTTCCGAAACTTCAAACGGATCGAGTTTTCGTTTCCGAAAACTCCCGGAATCGCAAAAACACCGAGAATGCGTTTGTCTTTCGTACAGCTGACACTCAAATAATTCTCCAGAAAGTTACATAAAGAATTAGTCCTATTAATACATGTTTTTAGAAAGCTAACTTCAATACGCTTTTTTTTTAAAAAAACAGGAGATTAAACCGAGCTTTGAGCTAGAAGTTATGATATTTCTAAGTTAGGGCTGAAATTAAAAACGTGGATAAAAATTATGACGGATTTAAATAGTTTGAGCCAAAAGAATACACAATATATCCTAATTATCCACAACAATAATAGCAATAATAATATGAGGAACCACACTCACAAACTTGATTATATAATCATCATGAACCATTTATTACATATATAAATATAGATACACTCTCATTACAATATATATATATATATATATATATATATATATATATATATATATATATATATATATATATATATATATATATAAATATATATATGTAACATGAACACATCCACAACACAAAGGACACTCCTATGACCTCCAAATAGACACAAAATGGACACAAATGGAGATACAACCATGGAGGTCATTCTTATGGGTTCAATATAGACCTATATGCATGAGGAAATGAAAAGGAGAAGGAATTTATACCTCCCGGTAGATCGAATCGAAGAAAAGCCTTCCCTGAGCGATACCGACACATAGAGATTCCAAAAGGACACGAACGAGCTTCGAATCCTTCCAAACTTGGGTAGCTCCTCCCTTTCATGGAGTAGAGGAGAAAAGAAGAAGATTTGGTGGAAGAAGGAGTTGATTTGGTGGAGAAATGATAGGGATTGCTCTCTAGGAATTTGGGGAAGAACAAGAGAGAGAAAAATAGATGGATAATGACAAATGGGAGGCTCAACCCTATCCTTATTGTGGCTGGCCATAAAGGTGGTTTTGTCCTATTAGGAAAAGTCCAAAAGCCCCTTTTCTAGTCTATTTACTAATACATTGGTAAGGGGTTAAGTCGGGGGTAGTTTGGTCATTCCTAAAATACTAATTCATATTAATACTAACCAAAATAATTAGTCTAGTCACTAACTAAAATTAATATCATGTTGACTAAAATTAATATTATGTGGGCCATGCCTAACTAGTGTGTGAGCCCGCTAGAGTCAAAACTACCCCGGGTCCCCGATACAAGTCGGAATGAGTTAAAATTCGAACCCGACTCAACCCAAAACAATATCATAAATAATAAAATAAATTTCAACCCCAAAATAATATCATAAATAATAAAATAAATTTTAAACATATTCAAAAATGTAAAATGATAAAAATACCCCTGTTTTTGAAAACTGGGGGTGATACTTCCTGTCTGATATCTCCACTGGGTACGCAAAGACGAGTGCCGTGCCGAAGTGTACCGTCTTCATGAATACATAACTCTGGCCTTCTTCCTGTTTCACACTCTGCTCTGTGTCGCTGGATCTTGGAATATGTTGACTGCGCCACCCGGATTCTCTCAACTATGCTGGACTGAACCTGTAGGATGGCCATCAATGCCACGCTGGTTGGAAGAACCACTTCGATTCCCATCTTCTTAAGATCTGCCAATAATTCTGGTTGCGCCGTCAGGAAATAAACTCCGGCTCTCCTGCTCAATGCATCTGCTACAACGTTGGCCTTCCCGGGATGATACTGCAAATCCACATCATAGTCCACTAGTAGCTCGAGCCATCTTCTCTGCCGCATATTAAGGTCCTTTTAGGTGAAAACATACTTCAGGCTCTTATGATCAGTAAAGATCTCCACTCTATCTCCCTACAAGTAGTGTCTCCACAACTTCAAAGCAAACACTACCGTCGCCAATTCTAAGTCATGGGTCGGGTAATTCTTCTCATGATCACGTAGTTGACGTGACGCATAAGATATTACCTTCCCATGCTGCATCAAGACACACCCCAATCCTCTGCCTGAAGCGTCGCAATAAACTGTGAATCCTCCGATCCCATCTGGAAGGGTGAGAATGGGAGCCGTTATCAAACCTTGCTTCAACTTCTCAAATGATTCCTGACACTCTGCTGTCGAAACAAATGGCACATCCTTGTGGGTCAACTGGGTCATCGGCGCTGAAATCCTTGCGAAATCTGAAACGAACCGCCGGTAGTAGCCGGCCAACCCAAGAAAACTGCGAACCTCTGCCACTGAGCTGGGTACCGGCCATGACTCGATAGCCACAATCTTCTGGGGATCCACTTCCACTCCTCCTCGAGTAATGATGTGACCTAAGTATGATATGCGATCGAGCCAGAACTCGCATTTACTGAACTTGGTGTACAACTGATGCTCCCTAAGCGTCCGGAGGACGACTCTGAGATGCTGCTCATGCTCTGCTTCACTCTTGCTGTAGACTAGGATGTCATCTAGGAACACGATCACAAATTGATCCAAGTAAGGCATGAAAATGCGATTCATGAGGTCCATGAATACGGCCGACGCATTGGTCGCTCCAAAGGGCATAACAAGGAACTCCCAATGCCCATACCTCGATCTGAATGCTGTCTTCGGGATGTCCTGCTCTCTGACTCTGATCTGGTGGTATCCCGACCGCAAGTCGATCTTCGAGAACACTGAAGCCCCTCTGAGCTGATCAAACAAGTCATTTATCCTCGGAAGAGGGTATCTGTTCTTGATTGACACCGAATTCAAGGTACAATAATCAACACATAGCCTGGACGTACCATCCTTCTTTTTCACAAGAAGCATCGGGGCTCCCCAAGGCGATCCACTTGCACAGATGAATCCCTTGGTCCTCAGTTCTTCAATCATCTTGTATAAAATCTCCAACTCTGAAGGCGCCATCCTGTAGACTCGCTCTGATACTGGTGCTATCCCGGGAATCAAGTCTATAGTGAACTCAATCTTCCGCTCTGGCGGCATCCCTGGACGCTCCTCTGGAAAGACATCTGGAAACTCTTCAACTATCAGGGGTAACTGCACTGCTGCTACTGCCATCCGCAATGCTGGGGAAGACGGCTCCACTGCGCCTCTGGAAAACGAAAACTCTGGCTCGCCGGGGATACTAAAGATAACTCTTCCAATATGGCAGTCTATCCTAGCATACTGGTTCCTCAACCAATCCATGCCTAGGACTACATCATAGTCTGCCATAGGAAACTCTATGAATCTAGCGGGGAACTCCCTACCGCTAACTACGATCCGATACGAGGAAAACACTCGATCTACTCCCACAAGGCCATTACCATTAAGTATATTGAGCCTTACTGATAACGACTCGGGCTCCAATCCTATCCGTGTCGCGAATCGTGCAGACATAAATGAATGCGATGCACGAGAATCAAATAATACAGACGCTGGAGAGGAGTTGACGAGAATAGTACCTGCCACAACCTCACCTGGTGCAACTTCTTCTTCCATAGCCATCATCATGGCCTGACCTTGTCCTCTGGCTGCTGGTCCCCTCTGCTGGAAACCTCTCTGCCTACTCTGGGTCTGAGCTTGGGCTTGTGTATACTGCTGGAGGTACTGTTGCTGGAATGCCTGAGACAGAGGTGGCAAGGGCCTCGAAGGCTGATACTGCTGCTGCTGAACTGGTACTGGAGCCGGTCCTCTCACCGAAGAGCTAGAAGGGTTCGATGCTGATGAACCACCCCTATTCGGGCAAGCCCCTATCCTATGATCTGTTGTTCCACAAGCCAGACACAACCCCTGTGCCCTACGACAATCTGCCACTACATGGCTTGGCTTTCCGCAATGAGAACATCCCATCGCGGAAGTCTGCTTCTACTGCTGCGGGTACGTCGGGGTCGAATGCTGAACCGACGTTACTGAGGCCGCCCGCCTCGGAGTTCCAATGGTCAAACCCCTAGCTGCCGGGGCTGGAGCTGATGATTGCTGCATCTGGCTATGGGACCGCTTCCTACTTCCGGTCCTGTCCACGATCCTTTGGGAGGTGTACTCATGCCTCCTAGCTGCTCTCAAGACTGCATCGAACGTCTGGTGCTCGAATTGCTCAACTGCCAACAAGATCTCTAAATGCAGTCCCTGCTGGAATCGCTGGGCTCGATCATACTCGGTCGCCACCAAGGTGGGGGCAAACCTACTGAGTCTAGAAAACTCTGATGCATAACTGTCGACTGTTCTGCCTCCTTGCTTCAAGTTGGTAAATCTGGTCTGCAGGTCGTACCGAGCCACAACATCGAAATACTTCGTCTGGAATCTCTCTCTAAACACTGCCCAAGCAGTGGGTGCCATTAATCCCATGGCTTGCGCCGCCCACCAACTGCGAGCTAAGTCCAACAACTGCAGGCGTACTACCGCCACCTTCTCATTCTCGGGTGTCCTAGCTGCTTCCAGAATCACCTCGGTATCCTGAAGCCATGCATCCACGGCAATCGCATCCTCGGTACCGTCGAAGAAAGGAGGGTTCAAGTGCTTGAAGCTGTTGGCCGCCTGGTTCCCTGGATGTCCGCCTCGGGTCAAAGCATCTTGAACTGTCTGGTGCAGGGCGTCGCTTCGACGATCCTGGGAAGCTATCAAGGTTCTGATGAGGCCTACTAAGGTACCATCACCGGGCTCTGCGGGCTGGACGGGCCGAACTGGTGACTCTCCTCCAGTAGATATCACTCTGGAGGCTACTCCGGAATGCTGGGCTTGATCTGTAGGTTGCTGCTGGACCACGGATGGTGCTCCTCCTTGCTGATCGGCAGGGTTAGGTACAGTACCGCTGAGGAAGAGGACACAGGGAAACAATAAGGAAGGACCAGGACAGATCAACGATACAAGCATGTAATCAGGGCAAGAATTTCAGGGATTTGAAAATACGGGCGGAGATCAAGGGCGAATACTGATTGAGACATCTATTCGGTAAACCCTCATATTTCTTGATTGACAAGACCTGCATAGGCCACCACTTAAACCGTGTCACACCCCAGAACCAGAATACTGGAGAGCGGGGGCAGACACAGCCAGCTACGTACATTGAAATGGAAACCACCTCGATATACGATCACGGCTGTCTAGAAATATGAGGGTTTACTACAAGCCAACAGTCTCTTATGGTCATGAACAAGCCTAATATCTCAATCACAAGCAAGTAAGGTCGCAAGATGTATGATCATTAAATATACAATGATAAGGCGTCCCAAATATTACATATTCAGCTGATCATGAAGCTAGTCGTACAAAATGCAAGGACTAGCAAGAGTTAAGTCATACATGATCAACCCTAGGATTTGTTAATCATGTTTACAGCCCGTAGGCAGACAGTAAGTAAAATTGCATCGAGCTAACAGGTGCTCGTCGGCTAAACGCCTCAAAAGAATATCTTTACAATAGAGTGAGCGAAACAAAATAGATAACCCACTCGTAGCCCGGGTTTCTTCTAGTCACCACCATTGGGCTGGAAGCTTGGTAGATCCTCGGGAGCTGCTCCGAAATCTGGCCACACAAAACCAGCTGGGTCAACCCCAGAAAGAGCAAGTGCCACAAGGGGGCCACGAAATAAGAACAAAAGCCAGCATTCAGCACAAAAAAATATAATATTAAAACTAGAATTTACGAAAACATGCCAGGACGATATACGACGAGATAACCATGGAACTATTCCGATAGCCAGGTTACAACCCGTAAACCAAACAAGGACCGGGGTTGTAACCCTTCATCTGAACAGAACTTGGTTTCCCACCATTTATTGGCAAGGTAATAATGCAAGAAATCGAGACAGGGAGCAATCTTGTACTGAATCAAGACATGGCTAGACTGGTTATACCTCATTCAATCAATCACGGCCAAACAGATACTACGGCTTACTACTTTAACTAACTAGGGTTATCACAGGCCTAATTACTAACAAGATGCAGTGAGATTGTTCCACAGCCACAAGCCCTGCAGACCATCCAGGTTACCCAGGACGAAAATTAGGGGTTGAATTCAGATGGGTACATCGCCCAGAAGACAAATATACCCTTAGGTGACTTAGAGGGTGCAATACGCGACGGTGTGCTGGAAATGTCCCCTACTCGACGGCAGGCTACAGATCCCAAGAGCGCCCAGGTAACGGAATTGCCCATACCTGTGTCATCTCTTCATGACCACTGTGTTATTCTAGTTATTAACCTTAATCCATTTTAGTAGGTACTCCTGACCGTGGTACTCGGGAGTCCCATCCTAGATATGATACAAGACAGGACAAGTGGATTTAACAAGTTAGCAAGAAAGAACTAACCACGGTGTCAAGGCAGGTCAAGTTAAGTTATCAAGATAAATCATGTCAGGGTACTTGTCAGGAGTGTGCCACGACGGGCCACTATCATATCAGGTTGGTCATGTCAGGAGTGCACCACTACGGGTCACTGTCGTGTTATGCTAGTTCCTTGTCATACCATGCCATGTACAATAGTCATTCTAAACATATTAAGTAAAATCAAGTTCATGACAAAAGGCGTAAGGATATAAAATGGGCGTAAAATATCTAATAAAATATCAATATACAGGGCTATAGAAAAGCCAAGCTTAAAGAAATAAGACCAAAACTCCAAGAGCCAAAGGGTTAAATAAGTGGTCAGGGGAGCAGCGTACGAAAAGTCACGCACGCTCAAGGGAACAGGGTGCGTGAAAAGTCATGCACGCTGAAGGAGCAGTGTGCGTGAAAAGTCACGCACGTTGAAGGGAGCAGTGTACGTGAAAAGTCATGCACGCTGAAGGGAGCAGTGTGCGTGAAAAGTCACGCACGCTCAAGGGAGCAGTATGCGTGAAAAGTCACGCACGCTGAGGGAGCAGTATGCGTAAAAAGTCACGCACGCTGAAGGAAGCAGTGTAGGTAAAAAGTCACGCACGCTGAGAGAGCAGCGTAGGTGAAAAGTCACGCACGCTGAGAGAGCAGCGTAGGTGAAAAGTCACGCACGCTGAGAGAGCAGTGTAGGTGAAAAGTCACGTAAGCTGAGAGAGCAGCGTAAGTGAAAAGTCACGCAGGCTACAGGAAGCAGCATAGGTGAAAAGTTACGCACGCTGAGAGAGCAGCGTAGGTGAAAAGTTACGCACGCTACAGGGAGCAGCGTAGGTGAAAAGTCACGCACGCTCAAGGAGACGCACTTCCAACAGGAAGTGTACCCAAGTCTGCGTACGCACGCTAAAAAGTGCACGCAGCTCAGTATGCGTAAGCTAAACAGCTCTGCACACTGCTCACTGTCTTCTCCAAACAGCAAGAACACCATGGATGAACCCAAGGCTTCAAAGCATCATAACTTGGCCATCCGAACTCCAAATCCAGATTTCCAAAGTTCCAACTTGGGTGGAATTGAATGCTCTTCCACTTGGAAACACCAAAACCCATGAAAATCCAACTTGAAGAGATCAAACCATGCAAAATCCGAAAATAGAAATAACTTAGATCTAGAGTAAAGGAGACTTCAAATCACAAAACATAAAGTTCTAATGTTGATCTCCATGTCCTAATCTAGCAAATGAACCAAGAAAATAGGGCTCTCATGAAGTGGCAAGGTGCACTTGCCTAGGGTTATGAGAGCTGTGGAGGAAGGAGAAGAAGAAGAAGAAGAAAATTAATGGTAGAAGTTATGAGGAGAGAGAGTGGTAGGTGGGGGTTATAAAGAGGGGGAGTTGTGGTGTGTTGAGGGTGGAGTGTAGGTTAAGGTGTTCCAATGCATAATAAACCAAATCAAACCAACCCAATCTAAACCAATTAAAACCGAACCATGACAAAAACCCAAAATACGAGAAATATCAAAATTCTACAAGTTGAGAAAAATAAAAATACATGCCAAAATTCAGATACGAGTATAAATACGAAATACGGAAAATACGGGAAATGAGGGTGACAATGACAGCTGTCGCTTCTTCGATGTCAGCCGAGATTATGCGGCAGGACTTAACTTTCCTATCTTTTTTCTTGTCAGTAGAGGGTGATGCTGGTTGGATTACTTCAGATACTAAGTCTTGGTGGACCCACATGACCTCTTCTCATGATGTGGTGAGGGTTACCAGTCCAGCAGCCTGGTCTCGAGGAAGTGGACGATTAGCGACCTCTATCTTCGCCCGGGGGACGGGTACCACTCCATCCCGAGTCTTCGTCGGAGGAAAGCTGCCGAATTGGACAGACACCATGTTGGCCTCTACAGTTACCTCCTCGAAGTCAATGGCCAGAGCCTTAGAGTCCATCAGGTGTTGGATATACCACTTTAATTGGTAGCAGTCTTGTGTAGCATGGTGGACATAGCGATGGTAGTGGCAATACTTTGGGCTTTCCATCTCTGCGGGCTGAGGATCACGTCTCGGTGGAGGGAGCTGAATCCTGTTTTCTTGTATGAGCATGTCAAGGATGGGCTTGACATGGCTGTCTTCGAAGGAGTAAGTCATCTGTGGCCACTGCTTATCTATAGGCTTCGGTTCGGGCTTCGGGGCTATGTCTGTCACCATAGCCTGTTTGCCCTTGTTGTCTCGGTTGTTGGAGGGATTACCACCATTGTTGTTGTTGGCATTAGGGCGTTTGCCCTTGTCGTCTCCCTCCGTGATGTGCAATCCTAGTTGGCAACTTTTCTTCTACTTGTCTTCTGCGCTAGTGGCGCTGATGATGAAAGTCTTTCAGTCCTTGAACTAACTTTTGCCCATCCAGAGGCTGATTGTGGGAAGCAGCATCTTTTGGCAGATTTCAATCAAGGAAGAATCTGGATTGCTAGAGGGCAATTTCATCACGGTTTGGCAAAACTGCTCAATGTAGTTCCTTGTTAGTTCTTTCTCGCCTTGAACAACGTCCATGAGGGTGGATATTGTCACATCTTGTCCTACCTCGTAGAACCTTTCAAGGAACATGTTTTTGAACCCGGCGAAGAAATAGATGCAGTTGTCTGGCAAGTTGCGATACCAGTCGAAGGAGACCCCTTCCAACACTCCAATGAACAACTGCGTAAGAATGGCATCGTCATGAGGCAGATGGTCGATTGTTACTTCGAAGTAGGTGATGTACCTGCTTGCAGATGTCTTCCCATCATATGGATTGATGTTGAATGGTTTATATCTTGGTGGAAAGGGAACATCTCTCCATCCAGCAGGATACGGTTGTCGTATCCTGAGGTCTTGACAGGTTTTTCGGGCGTAAAACATGGCCCGGAGCTCCTGGACCTCTCGTCTTGCCTCCATGGCTTCGTCTGCAGTGGTACGAGCCGATATTGTAGGAGGGTTGTCACCCGGGGTTGAGTTCGAGTCTGCATTGGCCGCGGGACCCAAGCTTGTCTGGCCAGGCGTCATTCCTTAAAGAGTTAGTAGGGCCGCTTTGATCTCGTCCATGGATTTGACCAAGGTATGAAGTATGTCCTCTAGGGTGTCGATACGTTGGTGATCACTGGGACCGTCTTGGTCGTTGTTTGTCATGAACACCGTCATCATATGATGAGAGATGGTCAGAACTGTGGAGGACGTGTCCTCTGAATCATACCCTTGTACCGAGAAATCGTCGGGGTATGTAGGAATGTTCTCCTCTGGTTTGGACTCAGAGGAAGTGCTACTCCCTGTGCAGGAGACTGTCTCATCTTGGGACCCGTGGACGTCCTCGGGGACGTCTGGGTCTACTGCATCTGTGGAGGAAATTGCTTCCTCTGGTGAATCTTTTTAGAACGTCGGATTATCGTGGACATTCGGATGGGTAGTACCCCCAGATTCAGCTACCCCCAGGGATGGGGATGACGAATCTTCAAGTGTTGAAGATTTAGTTTTTGAACGGGTGCCTTGATAAACTCCTCCCATGGTGGTTGTAGACAACCGTTTGGATGAGAGCTTCTTGGTCGTGTCGGTTGAAACCTTTGGGCTGGCCACATTCATCTTCTTTCCTACTTTGTTAGTAGAGGCCTTCTGGGCAGAGTTGCAGGAGGTGACATAAAGTGCTTCGTCTTCTGAGCTTGGTGGTAGGACTAGTCCTCGATGTTGCAGTCGTTGGAAGATGGACTGCCGATCCTCTTGGGCTGTCGCCTTGTTGCAGCAGCAGTTGACGATGACATGAGTACCGTGACGTCCATGTAAGGACTCTCTGCACACCAAGCTTTCTTCTCTTTTCTTACACTTGTGAAAAATTACATCACGTAAGTCACTCGTTTTGTGGGCCCGGGAGTTCCGAGCACAAGAGTGTGTTGGCATCATGTTTCTTCCTGATCGGGAGACTCTTGGGAACCAATCTGTCCGTTTGTCGCCGGGGGCTGGACACGGTCGGTTCTGTACAACTTTCCATCAGGGACCCGCATAATGTTAGCGGGACGTCTTGATGGTCAGAAGTTAGGACAGCTGACTGAGCTCGACGAGCCCGCACTGTCCTAGACTTCTTTTCTCTACCACTTGAGAGTGCATAGTAGGAAGAGTCTAAGTTGTGTGTCACAGAGTCTGGCACGTCTTGCTGAGAGCCTCTGCGATCAGGACCGCATGAGAGGCAGTCAAAGACTGACCCTGAGCCGTACAGGGTGGATGGCTTGCTGCTGAGTTTGGTAGCCGCATAAGTGTTCTCCATGCGGCTGGAAACAGTTTGCATGCAGCTGGAAGTTGTGGCCGCATGGGCCTCCTTCATGCGGCTGGTAGTTGTGGCCGCATGAGCCTTCTTCATGCGGCTGGCAGTTATGGACGCATGAGCCTTCTCCATACGGCTGGCTTTTGTGGCCGCATGAGCCTTCTCCATGTGGCAGATGCCCTTACGTGGCTGCTTCTTGAACCACATAGAGTCCCTCTTTGCCCCTGCAAGTCCAACATCATAGTATTTTCCTCTACCGGACTTGGGGACAGCAGAGTCCTCTACGGTCTGAAGTGGGGCCGCATGAGATCCTTCTTCGCCGTCTTGGGCAGCAGAGAGCATTTCTTCTAGAGCTTGGAAAGGAGCAAATGATTTGGGCCTCCACTCCCTGCGGGCCTTCTTCGTGCGGGTTCGCTTTTGGACTGGGCCAGCGCTCCCGTCGGAGAGCATTTCTTCAAACGCCTGCTGGTCGAAGCGGACGACCAACATCTGTTGCGTGGAACCGAGCTTGGCGGCGTCCGATTGCGTCACTAACGTCTCAGTCGTAGAGAAGTTAGTCCCCAGCAGAGTCGCCATCGTGTTTGCCATTGATTATAAAAGAACAGAATAGTTTTATGGGAGGACTGGACTTTTACTTCACAATACAAACTCACTCGTACAAAAAGAGCCTAGGAATAAAACCTAGGAAAAATAATCTAAGTATAATTGTTTAGTTTTTATAGGGGGTGACGGTAGAGGCTTGGAAAAGTGATATCAACTCTGTCTTATGCTTTGGACGATCGAACGTAGCTTCTGCTCGGGCAAACAATGCTCTTTATGTGTGCGAGAGTTGCTAGTCTCTCTGCTCGGGCTCTGTGCGTATCAATCCGTGTGTTTGCAAGGGAACATCACCTTGCTATTTATAGGAATTGTGATGAGCGGGGTGTACAGTAATTATGCCTTGAAAAGTGAGCGGTTGGGGATTGGTTAAGATTAACCTTGATCTGTTTGTTGGAAATCAATCTGGGCTGTTGAGTTGGTTGCAATAAATCTGCATTGTTATGATTTGTTGGTTGCTAAATCCGAGTGGATAAGTCTTAGTCAATCTTCTACCACGTGTCCTAACTGCCATTATGCTGTGAACCGCATGAACGGGGCGACCTGGCAGAGCCACATGAGTGTGGCCTCACAACTGAGCCGCATGAGGATGGCCTCATAACTGCGCCGCATGAGCATGACCTCACCACCGAGACGTATGGGGGTGACCCCCCACAACCGAGATGCATGAGGATGGCTTCACAATCGATCCGTATGAGGGTGGCCCCTACAACTGAGCCACATGAGGATGGCCTCTCAACTGAGCCGCATGGGGATGACCCCCACAACCGAGCCGCATAACGGTGGCCCCCCATCTGAACTGCATAAGGATGGCCCTCACAACTGAGCCGCATGAGGGTGGCTTTCCATCTGAACCGCATAAGGATGGCCCCCATAACAGAGCCGCATGAAGGTGGCCTCATGTCCGAGCCGCATGGAAGTCGTTGAAGCGATGCGCATAAAGAGCTTTGAAATTGGTGGATCATGCCAGCTATAAAGGTTTTTTTCGTCTCTCTAGGCGCACGTCATTATGTCAGCGTTATTATTTTACCTTTATGTCAGAGCTGTTAATCCTTTGTGTTAGAGCTGTCGCATTGCGTCAGAGCATTTAATGAGCCAGCTGCACAGAGTAGTTATGACAAGCTGTTCAGTCTGTCTTCAAACCGCATCAGGCCGCATGAACCTTTCTGAGCCGTATGAAGGTTTCTGAACCGCATGAAGCTTCTGGACCGCATGAAGTTTTCGAGCCGCATGAAGTTTCTGAACCGTATTAAGCTTCTGAACCGCATGAAGCTTCTGGGCCGCATGAAGTTTCTGGACCGTATGATATTTCTGAGCCGCATGGAGTTTCTGAACCGCATGAAGCTTCCTGGGTTTTGTGAGCCGCATGAAGATTCCTGGATTTTGAGCCGCATGAAGCTTCATGATGATTTTCGGGCCGCACAGCAAATCCTATTCTTTTTCATGGACAATTTTGAGCCGCATAGAACCATCATTTTGGGACTATCATATTTGCTCCCTAATCTGAGGCTAGTAGGGAGACTTTTGACAACCACCCTGTCCATTTTTTGCTGGGGACTGGACAAGTGCGGTTCTGTACAACTTTCTATCAGATGCCCACATGACAGTTAGCGGACTCTCTGATGGTCAGTAGTTTAGACAGTTGACTGGGCTTGTTGAGCCCGCACTACTCTAGACTTCTTAGACTTAGCACCCGAAGGTATGTAGTAGGAAGAGTCCAAGTTGGAAGGAGGGAAGGAAAGTTGGTGCCCTTTTCAAAGGAGGCAAAGGGGCTCTATTTATAGAATGGAGTGAGTCCTTTCTTCTTCTCCTTTTCGATGTGGGACTAAAAGCAATATTTTCTATGCTTATACAAGGATTTCTTGGCGAAGATCCCCAGCTTGATCAATGAGCGAGAGAACGTGCAACTCTTGACCCCTCCCTCCTTGGAGGAAGTCAAGTCTGTAGTCTGGGCCCTAGACGAATACAGCGCTTCCAGGCCTGATGGTTTCTCCAGTGTCTTCTTCCGATCTTGCTGGGATATCATCGAATCAGACTTTTATGAGGCCACTGCAGCTTTCTTCCAAGGCGCTAGCTACCCGAAATCCATCTCCCGTGCCAGTCTTATCCTAATCCAAAAAAAGACAATCTGGAGACCTTCAAAGACTTCAGACCAATCAACTTATGCACCTTCACCAATAAAATCATCTCTATGATCATTGCGAACCGCATATCCACACTTCTCCCATATCCGAGGAACAAAGCGACTTCGTCCCTGGGCGAAACATCAACGACAACATCCTGTTCATTCAGGAGATGATTACTTGCATATAATTTCCATCCAGGGGGAACGTCACCAATAAACTCGACATGGAGAAAGCTTATGACCGTCTAGACTGGTAATTCTTGATTTGGGTGTTCAGGGCCTTCGGGTTCTCGGAGAAGTCGATAGACATCATCTTTAGATCCATAAGCAACTCTTGGTTCTCCACTGTCATCAACGGATAAGTCGACGGTTTCTTCAAATCTAGCCACGGGGTCCGACAGAGAGACCCTCTATCCTCCAACATCTTCATCATCGCAGCCGAAGTGCTCAGCAGAAACCTAAATAGCATGGTGAATACCCCCAGATTCTACCACTTTTATACCACCATATGCTGCCCTTTAATTACACATCTGGCCTATGCCGATGATATCTTAATCTTCTCATCCGGTGACATCGGGTCGATGGAGGTGGTCAGTAGAACGCTTCAGAAATACACCAGATGCTTAGGCCAACGAATTAACTCAGACAAAAGCGTCATCTACACCCATCACAAAGCCGACATGAGCCACTCAACAACTCTTACCAACCTGACCTCCTTCTCTATAGCTTACCCGCTGTTCTCCTACCTAGGGTGCCCACTGGTGTATGGCAAATCAAATTCGGGCATCTTCGATGGCCTAGTGAACAAAATGAAAAAAAAAATTGAGGTATGGCACAACGCAACCCTCTCTTCGGGCGGCAAGATGATCCTTATCAAGCATGTCCTATCCTCCATCCTCATTTACACCCTGGGCGTATGCTCCCCCCAAGAAGGTTTTATCCTCGTTAGAGTCCCTCTTTGCCAACTTATTTTAGGGGCATCTCGACGGCAAGGATAAGCACCACTAGGCCAGCTGGAACACAATGGCCAAACCAACCGATACGGATGGACTCAGCTTTAGCAGATTAGTGCACATCATCGATGCCTCCTCAATGAAGTTGTGGTGGAAGCTCCGATCGGATAACTCCATATGGACTAGATTCATGAAGGCTAGATACTTTCGACATTCTCACCCTGCGACAACCGTCACCAACGATCGTTCCTCTGCATTCTGGCGCTGTATCCTCCATTACCGCCAACGCGCTGAACCCTTAATCCACCTGCAGCTTGGCAACGGCCGCTCGTTGCTGTGTCACGAGCGTTGGCTCGGCAATGTCGTCCTCCAGCCAACCTCGACCGTCCCTCATAATTGTATAATTCGTGACTTATGGGACAACAACTCTGGGTGGAGATGGGACCGGGTCAGAGATTGGCTAGGGTCGGCGGCTTCGACCGACCTTGTAGCCGCAGACGTCCAGCTCTACGAGACCCCCGACGTCCTGACGTGGTCTCCCACGTCCGGTGGCACCTTCACGATGGCCTCTGCCAGGCTAGTGGTGAGAGGGACTGACGCGCCATCACCGCCGATCGCACCTTTTTGGCACTCTTGCATCCCCAACAAATTGTCAATTCTTATCTGGAGAGCCTACCGCAGAAAGCTGCCAACCGACGACTCCCTCACCTCCATCAGCTACAGCCTTGCTTCTAAATGCCACTGCTGTACTTCGCACCTTTCAGAAACTACTGAACACATCCTGCTCTCCGGCGACCTCGCCACTCAGTTGTGGACCAGCATATCTTGTCGTTGCGGACAGATTCACTGGGACGGGGGCTTCAACGATCTCCTCGCCAGCTGGGGTAACTCTCACGGCCATTAAATTATCGCAGCCGCCGAAATTTGGGTCCTCTAGAAGAACCGAAACAAATATAGGTATGAAGTACGCCAATACAACCCCTCTCAGCTGAATAGGGAAGTCCTCTAACAAAGCCTAAAAATTAGCAAACGCTGCACAAACTCTCCGGACCGTTTTTTGAAGGCGGTGACCTAGCCTCTGGTCCGGGCCAGCGACCCTGTTTTGGCTACTGGCCTCTTTTGGTTTATGTTGTCTTTTAGCGCTTATCACGTTTACTTGTATAGGCTTCGACATTTTGCGCCTGATACATCAATAAAGTTCCTTTGCTAATATATATATATATATATATATATATATATATATATATATAAAGAGAGAGAGAGGAGGGAGAGAGAGAGAGAGGGAGAGAGGAGAGGGAGAAGAAGAGGGAGAGAGAGGGAGAGAGAGAGAGAGAGAGGAGAGAGAGGAGAGAGAGAGAGAGAGAGGGGAGGATCAACATCCCCTCACTTTTGCATCCCTCAAATGTCCTCTCTTTCACATCTGTTGAATATTGTTTAAGTCATTTAATATAAACCATTGATATATATATATATATATATATATATATATATATATATATATATATATATATATATATATATATATATATATATATATATATAGAGAGAGAGAGAGAGAGAGAGAGAGAGAGAGAGAGAGAGAGAGCGGAGGGATCAACATCCCCTCACTTTTGCATCCCCCAATCATCCCCTCTTTCACATTCATTGGATCTTGTTTAAGTCATCTAATCTTAACCATTAATTTTTCAATGGTTTAGATTAAATGACTTAAACAAGATCCAACGGGTGTTATCATGGGATGCTTGGAGGATGCAAAAGTGAGGGGATGTTAATCCCTCCTTATATATATATATATATATATATATATATATATATATATATATATATATATCACATTGTCTTCATGATTTATTCGGTTCTTACGGGGGATCCGTAAACGCCAAGTTTGTGTAAATTACGGAGGAGGATAAAATGTACCATGTACCGAACCAAATTGTGCAATCATCAAGAGAGAAGCTCACCTCAAAGTCTCATATACTACGGGGGAGCATATGCATAAAGTACAAGATTCGATATGAGACATAGTTTGTCAATTATCAAAATGGAAGCAGTTATTATTGATAAAACTATGACTTGAGACACTTAGACACGATCAACAAACTGCTGCAAATAAAATTTCGTTAAATTGTAGGATACACTCGGTTGTCTACATGTTGCTCGTCTTTGTATTTGCTTTTTATTTATGTATTTTATATTTATTTACATAGGTCAAATATAAATCGAGCAAGCACTGGCAACTAGAAAGCTAGCAACCTTAATATCCCAAATATCCTTAGTTAACAGAATTTGGACCAAACTCGGTCTTGACCGAACTCGGACCAAATTTAGACAGCCTAGGCCAAATAGTTCTATTTGAATATGATAAACTTCAGACTGAACTCGGTTTTGGATTTTAGTATCTTGGCCAAATTCGAACCAAATTTGGTCTGACATTAGCAAAATTTAAGAAAGTAGTTCAACTTTTTGAAATGGCCATAAACGGCTATAGTACTAGCCGTTGAGCCGAATTCAGACCGAACTTGGTTAGCAAGGTTGTTTGCCTGAAACTTATAAATAACTCTCTTGTTTCTCATTTGAAACTCATCAATTCACGATATACTTGCTATTTATATACCATTATGTCACGCTCAATTTGTTTCGCTCCACCGAGATGGATTTGCGTAACCTTCACGAACCAAGGTTATGCGGGAAGCTCGGTCTTGACCGAACTCGGACCAAATTCAGACAGCCTAGGCCAAATAGTTCTATTTGAATATGATAAACTTCAGACTGAACTCGGTTTGGGATTTTAGTATCTTGGCCAAATTCGAACCAAATTTGGTCTGACATTAGCAAAATTTCAGAAAGTAGTTCAACTTTTTGAAATGGCCATAAACGGCTATAGTACTAGCCGTTGAACCGAATTCGGACCGAACTTGGTTAGCAAGGTTGTTTGCCTGAAACTTATAAATAACTCTCTTGTTTCTCATTTGAAACTCATCAATTCACGATATACTTGCTATTTATATACCATTATGTCACGCTCAGTTTGTTTCGCTCCACCGAGATGGATTTGCGTAACCTTCACGAACCAAGGTTATGCGGGAAGCTTCTAAGATGTTCTAGAAGATGGTAGAATCTTCTAGAAGGCTTAAAAATATTCCAGAAGGCCCAAGAATTATCCAGAAGACCCGAGACCTTTCTAGATGTCTCATGATCTTTTTGGATAGACTAGAAGCTTCTATATAATATTTAGGCTTAAAATATTCCCAGAATAATCCTTGGAATAAGCCGGTTCTAGATGGTTCCTGAAGTTTTCTTATAAGCCCTATGAGGCCTATAAATAAATTGGAGGCTCATTTGTTCCTCTTCACCCAATTAGTTGTAATCTTTTTCTAGTATTGTGAAGTTTTAATATTCCAATCTCACTCTTTTGCTCCACAAGTTTTTCATTATCGCCTTAGCGATCTTGCTAAGCGTTTGGGAAAGGCTGGCATGGGTCTTCGAGTAGGAAGCTTATGCGCTTTATGGGTCAAAATATAGCCAAAAATACTAAGTCCTTGATAAATGGTATCAGAGCCAGGTTGGTTGCTGCCATATCGACATCCGAGAACGTCCAGAAGGGACCCACATCGTCTTAGGAGGGGCACGCCAAGATAAACAAGAGGGATAAGAGCAAGGAGTCTATGGTAAAGCGTAGCCTTACCGATCTTGCCGAACATGTTGGATTCTTGGAGATAGGTTCGAGGGACATGGAGATGCGCGTGGCTCCATGGAGCAAAAAACCATGAGGCTAGAAGAGTTCTACGATGGGGTTGGAAAGTGATGATGCTTCATCCATGGCAATCTTTTGGGAGTAATTCAAAGAGATCAGATCCACATTTGAGGAGGAGCTCAAGGGACATCGTGCAAAGATTGAGGACTTGGGTAGGAAGGTTCGAGGCTACGAGGAGCTAAAGACCGTGATTGAGAGTTGTGGAGAACTCAAGACCAAAGTTGCCATCTTGGAGAAGGCTATTGCAAATGCTGGACCTTCGAGTAGGGAGGCATCGAAGAGAAGAAAGATCACTGAGCCAAAATCCTTTAGCAGGGATCGGGATGCAAAGAAATTAAGAACTTCTTGTGGAATTGGAGCGATACTTCAAGGCGTTGCACATCAATGATGACACCACGAAGGTAGATATTGCTTTACTCTACTTCACTGATGATGTAATGTTGTGGTGGCATCGAAGGTGCACGGAAGTCGAGAATGGTTTGTTCTCGATTGAGACTTGGGAGTATCTAAAGAAGAAGATCAAGTCCCAAATCTATCTGGAGAATATGACATTTGCAGCGATGCGGAGCTTACGGCAACTCAAGCATACCGGGGCGATCAAGGTAATTTGCAGGGTTCACACACTTGATGCTCACGATATCTAGTATGACAAGGAGAATCACTTATTCTTCTTTCTCGATAAACTCAAACCATGGACGACTCAAGGATTACAGCGACATAGGGTGCAAGACTTGAACACTACGTGACAGTAGCCAAGAGGCTCGTCGAGCACATGTGGGACGACAACGATACCAAGGCCAAGCCAAATACCACCAAGGAGAATGGTGGAGGAGAGCATGAGAGCTCTTCCAAGGAGGGTCCATCCAAGGGAAAGAAGCACGAGAAGGCCCAACCCGAGTGAGTAGTTTCATGCTTTATATGTGGAAAAAATCATTTTGCTTAGGACTGTCCAAAGAGGAGCATGCTGTAGAAGCATGAAAGCGCAACATCTACGAAAGCGCAGGTGACATCTATACTACCCTGAAGTGCAGAAAACATCAAAATTGATGCGCTCATCACCCAGAATCATAAGAGAATCAATGCATAAAAGAAGTCCTTTATTAAAGATTATGTCTACAATGATCTATTACAGATTCTTCATGATTACATACAAAGACTAAACACCTAAAGTCTACAAATGTGCAATCTTTGGAAGCGTACAGTCGCCAAAAGCGAAGCAACGTCAGAGCAAATCACTTCCTTGTCAGGGCGAGCCACTTCCTAGACAGACGCGAAGGAACTCCAATATGGCTAATAAAGCAGCTATTGGCCTAAAAAAAAATATAGCTCATGCTCGCAACACTGCTTGCGGCTCTTTCAGCCTAACAGGGCGCACCATCGCTATTGAGCAGGACAGAGCACAGCCTGTGGCACTTCGGGTTGACAATAAATCCAAACTCGGTAGCTTGGACCTCGAAGACCTCCAAGTTGTTGTTCAGGTTCAAACTCCTTATGCCAAACGCTCAAGCGCATCTCGAAACTCAGTAGTGGTTCTTCTACAAAGTCGCATCTTCTTTGAATGAAAAGATCTACAACCAACAATTGGCTTATGCAAGGCCCATGGCCGTCCAAAGCTAAGTCGGGGTCGAGCATGACAGGGAAATGACAAGAAACTATAAGCAAAGTGTTAATCGAAAGCTTCTCTTTATATATAGGCTGTGTGGTCCAACCCTCAGGCTACGTGATGCTCAGTTAAATGACTCCGGAGTAATGGGATGAACCTATGACTCAACACAATGAATCTCATTTAATAGATTCATTTGACTAAGCCTTGTTATCGCTTCTCGAGCCCCCAAACGACGGTAATTAAAGAGGATGTTGACTCAGCTATTCAAGGGCGGTCATTCATTGTTCTTAGGAGAAAATGACTTCGACGAAACTTTTCCCTTTGGATCAACATAGAAGCGCAGCTCCTTCGGTTCAACCCAGAAGCGTAGTCCCTTCGGTTTAACCCAGAAGCGTAGCCCTTTCGGTTCAACCCAGAAGCGCAGCCCCTTCGGTTCAACCCAGAAGCGCAGCTCCTTCAAATCCAATCCAGAAGTGCAGTCCATTCAACTGTTCCTTTATTTGACACTTGGTTGCCTCGGCACAGTCTCCTTGTCGCCCTAAAGCACAGTGACTTTGTTGCCTCAGCACAGTCAATTTATCGCCCAAAAGCACAATGACTTTGTTGTATCGACACAGTCTCCTCGTCGTACTAAAGCGTAGTGACTTTGTTGCCTCAGCACAGTTAAGTCGTCGTCCTAAAGCATAGTGACTTTGTTGCCTCATGACAGTCTCCTCTTCGCCTAAAAGTGTAGTAACTTTGTTACCTCAGCGCAGTCAACTCGTCGGCCTAAAGTGTAGTGAGACATTAAAACTGATGAACAGATGGCAACTCTAGAGGGGGGTGAATAGAGTTTATAGCGATAATAGCCAATTAAAAAATTTAAACTCTTTCACAGTCTAAAAATAATCAGAGTAAGTGCGAAAATAAATAAGGAGCAAGAAAGCATACGCAAACACAGCCGATTTTAACCTGGTTTCCCTCGTGGAGGACTAGTCCAGGCCTGAGAACTCTAGCTCAGGATTAAATCTACTATTTGTGAAATGGCAGTTACACCCCGTGCCTTTTCTTCAGAAGAGCACGTCAACTTCTTACAAAGGATCGCAGTGGCGATGCTTAGAATTTTCCAAGCGACTTCTTGAACTCTTGCATAAGACTCCTAACTGAGAGATGCTGAGCACTCGAGACTTAGGAAGCTTGTGGCTAGTAGATGAAGAAGGGTATGGCTTATATTGAGCTTAAGAGAGAAGATAAGAGAAGATTGGATGATTGAAAATGAGAGAATTCTTGGC
Organism: Iris pallida; assembly: GCA_029216955.1. Classification (NCBI taxonomy): domain Eukaryota; kingdom Viridiplantae; phylum Streptophyta; class Magnoliopsida; order Asparagales; family Iridaceae; genus Iris; species Iris pallida. The sequence goes on from JANAVB010037413.1 coordinate 10,742,943, forward strand.
CTATTTATAGGGTTTTATCAGGCAGAATTCGGCCAGAATTCTGGTAGAAATTTTCAAAAATTTGGCCGTTGGACAACTAGCAACCAGCCAACCCTAAAAATTAGGGTACTGATTTTTAGGGGACAGAGTTCGGCCCGAACTCTGTGTGGAGGCAGAGTTCGGCCCGAACTCTGTCTCCAGAGCACAGAATGGGTCTAAGGGTCCAATGGGCTTATTTTGGATGTGGAGCTTTATGGATTTTGAATAGGTTATGGGTTTAGTCTCAAGAGATCAGCACAACTCAGCTTACAACATTCTAGACTCAATAAATATAAAAGTACAGACTCCAAAAATGACTGCATTTGCAAAACTGAGCTGTCGTCTGGCTTGAGCTGGATGTAGTCGTCGTGTGTCGTATTGAAATATTACAATTATTATTTAGTCAATGTTATCAATATATGGTTGACTGAGACTATGTGTCAACAATCTCCCCCATATTGATAATTGACAAAAATAATAATTGTATATTCAATATTCATACCTGGACACATAAGGCGACAAAAATATAGCGCCCCCATGATTAGTGCCGAGCTTAAGAATAGCTCCCCCGTAAACAATGCTGTAAATCTTATTGGCCTGTTAAGAATATTCTTCCAAAAGCATATATAAACCAAACAGAATATATACATATCTTCCCCTTTTGGCATTTAGCAATATGAGAAAACAGATAATAACTGGCAAACACACCCAAAGAGAGGAAACTGCATATAAACTTAGATAATGACCAAATGTCTCAAGAGTCATATAAACTGATAATAGAACTACTAAAGTCTCAAAAGTCACAACTCATAAAAAGTCTACTACAAATCAAGTACATAAAAGAAACTAAAGCAAAATGCATAAACCATAATCTAAGATCCTCAGTAGCATCATCAAGAGTAGTTCATATCCATCATCGAGCATGAGAAGGCCCGGCACCGTCCGATGGATCAGTAAAGGAGCGACGTGGGTCCACGAATGTCGTATCCGGATCCATGTAGCGACGAACCCAAGGGTCATCAATATGAAATCCCTCACGATCGGGGTCTCGCTCCATAGGAATGGGCATGGAAGGATGACGAGACATAGAATACCGAATGTCATGCAGCGAGTTGCTGATAGCACTCATCTGCAAAGTAGTTCGGTAATCCAGCTGAGTCCATCGATCGTACTCCAAAGTGAAGCGATCTCGGAGCATGGCCTAAAGAGACTCAAGAGTGGCAGGAGGAGGAGGAGGATCCTGTCCAAGAGGAGGGGCATCTGGCTCATCATCAGAATGCTCAGACACTACTGGTGAGCCAATGGCCGCCTGAAGCCTCATTGCCTTAGAGAGGAAGGCAGGGGCAGGTAATAATGGACACTCATCAAGGGGTACATGAAACGTATGAAAGATCATAGAAAGGTATAATGTATAAACCAAAGATCTTGGTTTCTTCCTACTGTTGATCATCCAATCCATCATTATGCATGGAAGGTTAAAGGGAACATGGAAGTGGAGATGGTATAATGCTGAGATCTCAAAATAAGTGACTTCATCGGTAGAACCCGCTTTGGGTAGAATGGTGTTGAAAATGATCCGATAAAGCTCATAGAAATAAGGATTGAGGAATTTTGCCAGAAGCTTATGAGGACGTGTGTTAGGGCTACACAGGTCATCCTTGAAGCTTTCAAGTGAAATCCCTTCAGAAAAGATAAAGGATCTAGCCTCAACAAGCTTTTCCCAAGAATTTGGCTCTTGAAGTTCAAGATATTAGACCAATTCAAAATCGTCAAAGGAGATATCAATTCCCGCAACTCGTGAATGAATATGAGTGTCATCATGGGTTAAGTTGCAGTAAAACATTTGAATGACACAACGATAAATGACCAAATTTATGGTAACGAGTTCATCAAGGCAAAGGTCATGAAATAGTGCATCATATTGTGAGAATATAGTAAAGTTGATGGGGTATCCCGCAAATACCGGACGTGTCTGAAAATCACTAAACCAATCGTTTGAGGCGTCTAGTGATACAAAAATTCGGTCGTCGTAAGTGTTTGGATCATGGGGACGTGGAGGATTGAACAACGGATGGATTTGTTGTTCAATGGCCGGTGCAACGGGTGGTGCAACTGGCGGTTCAACGCGTGGAGGAGCATTCGACGAGGATGCTCCCTCTGTCCGAAGTCTCTTACCGTGGTTGAACAGACGAGGAGCCATAATATAATAGATAATGAAAGAAAATGAGATATAGAAAAGCAAGGAATTATACCTCAAACTAGTGGAGAACAATAAAGGAGAATTGAAAAATAAGTCTTCTTCTTGAGTTTGGGGAAGAATAGAGCTCTAGAAAGGAGAAATTAGGGTTAGGGTTTGGAGAGAATTGTGTTGGAGGAGTGAAAAAGGTGGTAATGAGTAAGTAGAGGGAAGAGAAACCGAAAATATGGTGAGGGTTTCTCTTGGTCGGATCATTTTATGACCATTGGATCTTATTTTAGATCAACGACTGGGACTGTTCCCGGTTCTGGAACAGTCAGGCCGAATTCGTCCCGAACTCTGGTAGGGGCAGAGTTCGGCCCGAATTTTGGGTCCTGGATACAGAACAGGAATCAGGCAAAAAAGTGAAAAATATTGGTTAAGTAAAATAAAACCAATATAAGACATGAGTATAATTACAGAAAAGATCCAATAGGTAAACAAAAGAATAACAGATAGTGAGTTTGAAGCAGAAATATGAAGTTGAAAAATTAGTATTTCAGCATGTGATAAATAAAAATGAACCATATAATAAACAAGGAATTATATCATAATTCAATATTTTGAAGCTGCCATGGGTTAGCTGCAGGGTGTAACTCCACTTCCCGGTATTTTTAAATAAATTCTAGTTATTATGCAATTGATATTATTAAGTTTTAAATAATAATTAGTTTTAAACAATAAATTTTAGATGATATTTTGGAAGGAATAATTTTTGGGGACCACTTTTCAAATTTGAAAAGTTGTTATAACGACTGGGGCCCACCATGTGAGTTTAAAACTGATTTTAAAACAGTTTCCTGCAAAAGTGAAAAGGCACAGGACCTTTTTGCTTAAATAACCTGGCGGAAGGGTTATTTTGCAATAGGGGGGATTCTTGTAAAGTTTCTATTTCTTTCCTTTATAAAACAACTCAGAGAGAGAGAGAAGGAGCAGTCACTATTTCTTTTTCTCTGCCAACTTCTCGAGTTTTCTACTGTCTTCTTGAGTTCTCCACCAACTTCTCGAATCCCCCAGCCCTGAACCGGCGGCGACGACCTGTGCGAGACGGCGATGGCTTGAAGACGACGGCGAGTGACGACGATATCATTCATCGGTTGACATCTGACCACTTCTCCACAGTAGCAGAGGCGGCGATTCTCTACGACGGATGGCGATGGCAGAGGCTCTTCTCTCCGACGACTGAAGACGGAGATATTTCCAGTACCAGCGGTGAATCCCCTGTCTCCGGCGACCCTGTCGACGTCCTCCGACCTAGGGTTCGCCACTTGGTGAGTGTTTCCTTCCGTAATTTTCTTCAGATCTGGAGATGGTTAGATCTTGCTGGAAATTCATTGTTTCCTTTTCTTAATTTTGCGGATCCAGTGAATGATCGGTCGGAAAATCGAGCTAGGTGTTCAAATTTCTCAGAGCAGTAGTGATCCGTAAGTTCAACCCAAATTATTGTTAGATCTGGTAATTTTTATTACTTTGAATTTTAGTAATTAGATTTTCTCCTTCATTCAGATCAGTGTGATTTTTGCCTCTTGAGAATCGATTCGCTGTGATCGAATTATAGCAAGTAAGTTCCTGTGGATTTGATCCTTCTTCTCATTGAACAAATTCGGATGTATTATTGAGCTTGTTCCTTTTCTCTGTTGATCTATGGGTTGTTGATCAGATCTGAAATTTCTTGGACAAGAGAACACCTGTGACCAGTTCTTAGTGACGCCTACTTCTTTGGGTTTCCATTAATTTAAAATTGGAAATTCATAGCAGGTAACGTTTCTATATTCTTTTTCATATACACTTGATTTTGTTCATTTAGTTGCAGTTTACTGTGAGGGTCGGGGTACGTTGTGTCCGGAAGTGGCCGTGTCCAGCCTGGTTTATCAATATTTGTTGTGTTTAACAAGTTGAGATCAGTTCGATGCCAATCTCGGATGGATTGGCATTGGCAGGAATAGCTATCTGGAGTTGAGTTGTTCGTGCCGAACTGTAGCTCGTGTCCATGGGTGTTCAGTGTCGGGGTCGAGGTTGCAGGATAGTTTTATGTGGCTGTGATAAATTGGAGATGTGGCATTGAGTTATCCCATTTTAATTTCACTTTTGTATATTTTTTTCTGAGGATTGATTGCCTCCATTTTACTTACTTTGTGTAATATATTCTGGGTTGGGCAGTGATTATTTTTTTTGTTTTGATTCTTGATTTGTTGTATAAATGTTTCTTTCGACTTCTTCTCAGTTTGTTTGTAAATTTTAGTTGTAGTTTGAATATACAATTCTTGGATATGTTGTGATCCTTTCTCCTAAATGCTGTGCTCCTAAAAATCTGGAGATTCGACTTGGGAAAGTCAGTAAAATGGCGGGAGCCTTATTTAATTTCAATTGTAAATTTGTATGATATCTATGTCTGAGAACTGGTTAGAATGATTCTATAACCATTAGTTTTGAGACAGCAGGTTCATGGAGATGAACATTTGAACCTTGTTTCATTCTGTGAAGATTGTCTTAAGGGTACATATTCTTGATTGAGTTTAATTTAAGTATGGTGTATTTTAACTCTTTCTTCTAAAGTTTAATTGACCTGATATTAGAGTATGGATGAGGACTGGTGTGTGTGTTGGTTTTTGTTAGCTGGATAGTTGGAATGGGTGGTTTCATGTTTTATTTCAAAAGCTTTTGCACTACCATGGTCGAGTAACATAATGGCTTAGCTGACAAGAGTGGGTATCCTGCAGTTTGGGAGAGGATAAAGGAAAGACTATTTGAGAAGTATTCATTTATGGGTAGTTGGGAGTCAGTGCTAGTGATAATTGCTTAAATGAGCCGAGTTTATCTTCCCAAAACCAAGCATGGGTTTCTTGCTGTCTGTAAGTTGAGAGTAAGGGCTAGACTAGCATACCAAATTAATGCATGTTATTGATAGTTCATATTAAATGTGCAGTTATAGGGACTAAGTAGTAATTGTTCCAATTTTACTTCTTGATAAACTTCTATGGTGAATAGCAAATAGCCTAAGAATTCATTATAGGATTTCAGCAATTATGTATTCACTAAACTAACTAGTTAGTATTAATCCTAACCAACTTGTATCAAATCATTATTATTAACAGGAGATCATCCAGCTTTTTACCTACTTGTACTTTTCTGGAGCAAGGTAAGTACTTTTCTACGGTTTTGTGCATTTACATTCTTGTACCCTTTCTTGTGACACGTCATGGCACGATATTCATGTACTCCTGTATTCCTGTACCCTTGTCCTTGTACTTATTAGTGTCGGATGGGGAAATACACTAGCCATGTGACCAATCTCGGTTACTATATATTCCTGTACCTAGCTTAGGCCTTGCACTGTGCACGCGGGTCCTAAGTCGTACCATATTCATATACTCCTGTGCATGCTCCTGTACTCACCCAGCCGGTCACATGGACTAGATGTATTTTGATGTTGTGCACTTGTCATGTCTGGTACTCAGGATTATAGTTTTATTCCTGTACTTAACATTCCTGTACGTTATATTTTCCTGTACTTTATATTTATGTACTATAGCTTATGTACTTTACATTCATGTACCATATCTCTTGTACTCAGTTCCTGTACTACTTTCCTGTATTTACCTGCTCATTCCTGTATTTCATTTTCTGTACTCTTATACCCATTTCATGTTCATATTTCATTACCTAGAACTGTACTTTGCTTCGCTCCTGACTGGATAAGTTGCAGGTGAGTTGGAGGCTATTTGCGACACCTTCTATGGACGGGATGTTGCTATTATTGCTGAGCCAGCTGGAGCTGTGCTGGACCTAGAGGCCGCAGAAGCCTAGTACCTTTCCTTTATGTCATTTACTATTTTTGAGACTTAGTCAGACATTTGACATTTCTGGATGAATGTAATAAAACATATAGACATGTACTATTTCTGGGATTTTGTTTATAGATGCTGTGATGTTACCTTAATTCATGATTACTTGTTAGTTTCCCTTAGTATTGGTACAGCTTACTTCGTCGTGTCCAACGACGAAGGCTGGGCGTGTCCGACTCGTGTCCGATTATTCGGGAGCGGGTCATGACATATTTTTAGTGGTGGCCCATGCAGGTCTATCCTAATGGTACCTAGGTTTTAGCGTACTATTGGGGGACTTGATTACACTAGGGAAACTTGAATCACAGCATAGGAAAACGGGTATATCGGGTACATATGGTTATTATATAAACATTTACATTTTTCTGGTAGGTTAGGTTTTATCAACCACGAAGTTTTCTTTTTATGCAGGATGGTCGCCACTAGAAAGACCGCAGATCAGCCAGGAGTTACGGGCAGTTCAGGAGTTGCAGTCGGCACTGGAGTTGCAGGCGGTTCAGAGCAGGCCACACCGGACGTCCAGATAGATCCGCTTCCGCCAGTGCCTCCTATCTTTCCAGCACTGCCACCGACGATGATGTTCGACGGCGCTCAGGTGATGGCGATGTTCCAGCAATTTATGGAGGCCCAGAACCACCAGGCTGCACAGTTCAGGGAGGCCCAGAGTCAGTAGGCAGCGCAGTTCAGAGCGACTGTCGTTGACACACTTAGGACCAGAGAGCCGGCAGCACCAGCACCAGCTCCAGCAGCAGTTCCAGTGCCACGAGGACCGAGACCGGGGACAGCCAAGGAGTACCAGAACCTTTGCCCGATGGACTTCTGGGGCGACGAGGGGATCATCTATGTAGATGAGTGGCTGGAGAATGCAGAGAGGACCTTGACCATGGCAAACATTCCGGAGGACCAGAAGGTGTCAGTGGCTAGCATGCGGCTCTTTGACTTGGCGAGAGCTTGGTACCGGGAGGACCCCCAGTTGGCGGAGCCCCGGGTGTCTTGGACAGTTTTCAAAATACTGTTCAAGGAGAAATTCTTTCCAGAGGTAGAGCGTGATGAGTTGAGGATGCAGTTCGAGGCACTGCAGCAGGGGACGATGACGGTGGCACAGTACACTTCAAAGTTCACCAGACTCAGCAGGTTCGCTGAGAACCTGATTAGAGGGCCAGAGGACAGAGCCTGGAGATTCAAGAAGGGTCTCACCAGGGAGCTGTGACATGCGATGGTGATTAGCCAGGCGACTACCTACTCCAGCATCCTTAAGATCGCCCAGGCAGTTGAGAAGGAGGCATATCCAAGGCTGAAGAGGGACCAAGAAATGGGCAGCAGCAGTTTCCAGACACCGACGAAGAGGGTCCAGACCCAGACTCAGGCGAGACCCCAGCAGCCGGCACAGCAGCAGCATCGACCAGCCAGAGCTCCTGCACATCAGCATCAGAGACATCAGCAGGGGATTACTTGCATATTCTGCTATCGGCCGGGACACCGCTTCGATGAGTGCCGCAAGAGGCTCGGACCCTGCTTATTCTGAGGATCAGACGCACACCAGATGAGGGACTGCCCACAGGCTGCGGCTAGACTGACTGGAGGACCAAGAGGAGCTGGAGAACCACCACCTGCACCACCCAGAGCTCTACCAGCTGCACCACAGAGGGGACCAGCTTTACCCACTCAGCAGCAGCAGTTTGTACAGCGTCAGCAGAAGGGAGGACAGCAGCAGGGACGTGCTTACGTTATGGCGGCAGTTGAGGAGGATGAGGCAGTACCGGATGTGATCACAGGTTTTATACTTTTACATTCTTTCCCTGCCATTGCATTGTTTGATTCTGGAGCCACACATAGCTTTGTATCATATGAGTTTCTGTATAGACACTGCTTCACACCCAAGCCTACTAGGCAGAACTGTCGGATTATGACAGGAGGAGGGTTAGTGCCCGTAAGTGAGATGGTAGAATGCCCGATCACTATTGCTGGGAGAAAGATTAGAGCTCGACTTCTAGTGATGCCACTGCCCGAATTTGATATAGTCCTCGGCATCGACTGGATGAGCGAGCAGTTTGCCGTAATAGACTGCCATGAAGGGAAGGTGATCTTCAGTCCGCCAGGAGTTCCACCGTTCGAGATCAGTCGACGAGTTACAGAGAGGCCAGAGGGAGTCTACTTCGGAGCTATTGCAGAAGACCAGGAGTTGCCGCATCCACTTATCGCAGAGTTTCTCGATGTCTTCCCCGAGGAGCTGCCAGGATTGCCGCCGGATTGAGACGTGGAGTTCGGCATTGACTTATTGCCCGGATCGGCGCCGAAGTCTCAGCATTGTTATAAAATCAACCCAAAGGAAGCGGCAGAATTGAAGGCGCAGATTGATGAGCTAGAGGGCAAGGGATTTATTCGATCTAGTGCTTCACCCTGGGGAGCACCGGTGCTTTTTGTGCCCAAGAAGGATAGAATGGTGAGGATGTGCATTGACTACCGTACACTCAACAACATCACCATCAAGAATAGATACCCTTTACCACGGATTGATGAGCTGTTCGACCAGCTTAGTGGAGCGAAGGTCTTTTCTAAGATTGATCTTCGGTCAGGGTACCACCAGATGAAGGTTCGGGAGCAGGATATTCCGAAGACAGCCTTCAACACCCGTTACGGCCAGTATGAGTTCCTGGTGATGCCGTTCGGACTCACTAATGCCCCAGCTGTGTTTATGAACCTAATGAATAAGGTTTTCCACAAATATTTGGACAAGTTTGTCGTAGTCTTTATTGACGACATTCTGATCTATTCGAAGACAGAGGAGGAGCATGTAGAGCACTTACGGATTGTTTTGGAGATTCTGCGGTAGGAGAAGCTGTACGGGAAACTCTCGAAATATGAGTTTTTCTTGGACCGAGTGGAGTTTTTGGGGCACGTAGTGACTGGAGAGGGAATTTCTGTAGATCCCAAGAAGATTGAAGTAGTGGAAGCATGGGCACCTCCCAAGTCAGTAGCAGAGATTCGTAGTTTCCTGGGTCTAGCAGGATACTACAGGAAGTTCGTGAAAGACTTCGCCAGGATAGCAGAGCCTATGACGAAGCTTACGCGGAAGGACGAGGAGTTCATATGAAGCGACGCCTGCCAGACAGCATTTAAAGAATTGAAGAGAAGACTCACGACGGCACCGGTTCTAGCTTTGCCATCAGGATCAGGAGGATTCGTCATCTACAGCGATGCTTCAGGGAAAGGCTTGGGATACGTGCTGGAGCAGAACAAGAAGGTTATAGCGTATGCTTCTAGACAGTTGAGGCCCCATGAGAAGAATTATCCTACACATGACTTGGAGCTTGCAGCAGTCATATTTGCCTTGAAACTGTGGAAGCATTACCTATATGGGGAGAGGGTGGACATCTTCACGGACCACAAAAGCCTGAAGTATGTCTTTACTCAGAAGGAGCTGAATATGAGGCAGCGCAGATGGCTGGAACTCATGAAGGACTTCGACATCAGTCTACAGTACCACCCTGGAAAGGCGAATGTGGTAGCAGACGCTCTCAGTCGATATCCTATTGCTATGTATCTCACCATGGACTGGCATCTCTTGGAGGATCTGGAGAGTCTTGGGATTGAGGTTGTTCTGCCAGGGTGTGGGGGACAGATGATGCACATGCAGATACAGTCGGGGTTGCTAGAGAAGATCAAGGAGGCCCAGCTTCTTGATGAGGAGCTCCGATGTCTTAGAGCTCGAGTGGAGATGGATTTGCTTGACGACTTCACCATTGCGGAGGACGGATCATTGAGGCACGGGAGCCAGCTGTGTGTGCCTAAGGACTTGCGGGAGGAGGTGATGCATGAAGCCCACCAGTCGCAGTATTCTATACATCCTAGATCTACCAAGATGTACAAGGATTTGCGTGAGTATGTTTGGTGGTATGGGATGAAGAGAGAGGTTGCCAGATTTGTTTCCAGATGCCTTGTGTGCCAGCAAGTCAAGGCGGAGCGCCAGAGACCAGCAGGACTACTCCAGCCTTTACCTATTCCAGAATAGAAGTAGGAGCACATTACCATGGACTTTGTCTCTGGATTGCCGCGTACTCCCAGTAGCAAAGACGCTATTTGGGTGATCGTGGACAAATTGACAAAGTCTGCCCATTTCATTCTGTTCAAGGTTGGGCTGTCGACCGAGAAGCTTGCAGACCTTTACATGCGTCAGATCGTGAGGATTCACGGAGTGCCGGTTAGCATCGTTTCGGATCGAGACAGCCGCTTCACATCGCACTTTTGGAGGAGTCTACAGCAGTGCCAGTGCTTGGGGTCACAGTTGAAGTTCAGCATCGCCTATCATCCACAGACGGACAGACAGTCCGAGAGGACCATTCAGACCTTGGAGGACATGCTGCGGGTTTGCGCACTCGATTTCGGCGGATCGTGGGAGAACCATTTGCACCTTGTGGAGGTTTCCTATAACAACAGTTATCAGGCTAGCATCGAGATGACCACGTTCGAGGCATTGTATGGACGGAGATGCCGCACGCCGCTATCTTGGGACGACGTTGGTGAGAGAGCTTTACTTGGGCCAGAGATGGTGGTAGACTCAGAAGAGAAAGTCAGACTGATCAGAGAGCGTCTCAAGGTTGCGCAGGATCGGCAGAAGCATTGGGCGGACAGCAGCAGACGGCTACTTGAGTTCAAGGTTGGAGACAGAGTGTTCCTGAAGATCTCACCAACCAGAGGTGTCATTTGGTTCGGCAGAGGCGGGAAGCTCAGCCCGAGATTTATCGAACCCTTCGACGTGACGGCGCGGATTGGCGAGGTGGCTTATCGTTTAGCACTTCCAGCTAGCTTGGAGGGAGTGCACGATGTCTTCCACGTATCTCAGCTCCGACGATACATTCCAGACCCCAGCCATGTGGTGGACTATTCCGAGCTAGAGGTAGGCCCGAGATTGACTTACGAGGAGCAGCCAGTAGAGATCCTCGATCGGAGGGAGAAGCGCTTGCGAAACCAGACTATTCCTCTCGTTCGCATCATGTGGAGACATCACTCTCCGGGAGAGTCCACATGGGAGCGCGAGGACGAGATGCGGGAGCGCTATCCCACTTTATTTGATTGATTTGATTGTGCTCTGTTTGTGGGATTCAAATTTCAATAAATGACTAGTATTTGAACCCTTGTAATTTACTGAGATTTTTTTTTCTTTTTGTCTTGTTGTGTGTTTTGGTTGTTGCTTGTTTTGTCCTTTGAATTTCGAGGACAAAATTTTTTAAGGAAGGAAGATTTTTAACTCCACTTCCCGATATTTTTAAATAAATTCTAGTTATTATGCAATTGATATTATTAAGTTTTAAATAATAATTAGTTTTAAACAATAAATTTTGGATGATATTTTAGAGGGAATAATTTTTGGGGACCACTTTTCAAATTTGAAAAGTTGTTATAACGACTGGGGCCCACCATGTGAGTTTAAAACTGATTTTAAAACAGTTTCCTGCAAAAGTGAAAAGGCACAGGACCTTTTTGCTTAAATAACCTGGCGGAAGGGTTATTTTGCAATAGGGGGGATTCTTGTAAAGTTTCCATTTCTTTCCTTTATAAAACAACTCAGAGAGAGAGAAGGAGCAGTCACTATTTCTTTTCCTCTGCCAACTTCTCGAGTTTTCCACTGTCTTCTTGAGTTCTCCACCAACTTCTCGAATCCCCCAGCCCTGAACCGGCGGCGACGACCTGCACGAGACGGCGATGGCTTGAAGACGACGGCGAGCGACGGCGATATCATTCATCGGTTGACATCTGACCACTTCTCCACAGTAGCAGAGGCGGCGATTCTCCACGACAGATGGCGATGGCAGAGGCTCTTCTCTCCGACGACTGAAGGTAGAGATATTTCCAGTACCAGCGGCGAATCACCTGTCTCCGGCGACCCTGTCGACGTCCTCCGACCTAGGGTTCGCCACTTGGTGAGTGTTTCCTTCCGTAATTTTCTTCAGATCTGGAGATGGTTAGATCTTGTTAGAAATTCATTGTTTCCTTTTCTTAATTTTGCGGATCCAGTGAATGATTGGTCGAAAAATCGAGCTAGGTGTTCAAATTTTTCAGAGCCGTAGTGATCCGTAAGTTCAACCCAAATTATTGTTATATCTGGTAATTTTTATTACTTTGAATTTTAGTAATTAGATTTCCTCCTTCATTCAGATCAGTGTGATTTTTGCCTCTTGAGAATCGATTCGCTGTGACCGAATTATAGCAAGTAAGTTCCTGTGGATTTGATCCTTCTTCTCATTGAACAAATTCGGATGTATTGTTGAGCTTGTTCCTTTTCTCTGTTGATCTATGGGTTGTTGATCAGATCTGAAATTTCCTGGACAAGAGAACACCTGTGACCAGTTCTTAGTGACGCCTACTTCTTTGGGATTCTGTTAATTTCAAATTGGAAATTCATAGCAGGTAACGTTTCTATATTCTTTTTCATATGCACTTGATTTTGTTCGTTTAGTTGCAGTTTACTGTGAGGGTCGGGGTACGTTGTGTCCGAAAGTGGCCGTGTCCAGTCTGGTTTATCAATATTTGTTGTGTTCAACAAGTTGAGATCAGTTCGATGCCAATCTCGGATGGATTGGCATTGGCAGGAATAGCTATCTGGAGTTGAGTTGTTCGTGCCGAACTGCAGCTCGTGTCCATGGGTGTTCAGTGTCGGGGTCGAGGTTGCAGGACAGTTTTATGTGGCTGTGATAAATTGGAGATGTGGCGTTGAGTTATCCCATTTTAATTTCACTTTTGTATATTTTTTTCCGAGGATTGATTGCCTCCATTTTACTTACTTTGTGTAATATATTCTGGGTTGGGCAGTGATTATTTTTCTTTGTTTTGATTCTTGATTTGTTGTATAAATGTTTCTTTCGACTTCTTCTCAGTTTGTTTGTAAATTTTAGTTGTAGTTTGAATATACAATTCTTGGATATGTTGTGATCCTTTCTCCTAAATACTGTGCTCCTAAAAATCTGGAGATTCGACTTGGGGAAGTTAGTAACATGGCGGGAGCCTTATTTAATTTCAATTGTAAATTTGTATGATATCTATGTCTGAGAACTGGTTAGAATGATTCTATAACCATTAGTTTTGAGGCAGCAGGTTCATGGAGATGAACATTTGAACCTTGTTTCATTCTGTGAAGATTGTCTTAAGGGTACATATTCTTGATTGAGTTTAATTTAAGTATGGTGTATTTTAACTCTCTCTTCTAAAGTTTAATTGACATGATATTAGAGTATGGATGAGGACTGGTGTGTGTGTTGGTTTTTATTAGCTGGATAGTTGGAATGGGTGGTTTCATGTATTATTTCAAAAGCTTTTGCACTACCATGATCGAGTAACATAATGGCTTAGCTGACAAGAGTGGGTATCCTGCAGTTTGGGAGAGGATAAAGGAAAGACTATTTGAGAAGTATTCATTTATGGGTAGTTGGAAGTCAGTGCTAGTGATAATTGCTTAAATGAGCCGAGTTTATCTTCACAAAACCAAGCATGGGTTTCTTGCTGTCTGTAAGTTGAGAGTAAGGGCTAGACTAGCATACCAAATTAATGCATGTTATTGATAGTTCATATTAAATGTGCAGTTATAGGGACTAAGTAGTAATTGTTCCAATTTTACTTCTTGATAAACTTCTATGGTGAATAGCAAATAGCCTAAGAATTCATTATAGGATTTCAACAATTATGTATTCACTAAACTAACTAGTTAGTATTAATCCTAACCAACTTGTATCAAATCATTATTATTAACAGGAGATCATCCGACTTTTTGCCTACTTGTACTTTTCTGGAGCAAGGCAAGTACTTTTCTACGGTTTTGTGCATTTACATTCTTGTACCCTTTCTTGTGACACGTCATGGCACGATATTCATGTACTCCTGTATTCCTGTACCCTTGTCCTTATACTTATTAGTGTCGGATGGAGAAATACACTAGCCATGTGACCAATCCTGGTTACTATATATTCCTGTACCTAGCTTAGGCCTCGCACTGTGCACGCGGGTCCTAAGTCGTACCATATTCATGTACTCCTGTGCATGCTCCTGTACTCACCCAGCCGGTCACATGGACTAGATGTATTTCGATGTTGTGCACTTGTCATGTCTGGTACTCAGGATTATAGTTTCATTCCTGTACTTTACATTCATGTACGTTACATTTTCCTGTACTTTACATTCATGTACTATAGCTCATGTACTTTACATTTATGTACCATATCTTCTGTACTCAGTTCCTGTACTACTTTTCTGTATTTACCTGCTCATTCCGGTATTTTATTTCCTGTACTCTTGTACCCATTTCATGTTCATGTTTCATTACCTAGAATTATACTGCTCCGCTCCTGACTGGATAAGTTGCAGGTGAGTTGGAGGCTATTTGCGACACCTTCTATGGACGGGATGTTGCTATTATTGCTGAGCCAGCTGGAGCTGTGCTGGACCTAGAGGCCGCAGAGGCCTAGTACCTTTCCTTTATGTCATTTACTATTTTTGAGACTTAGTCAGACATTTGACATTTTTGGATGAATGTAATAAAACATATAGACATGTACTATTTCTGGGATTTCGTTTATAGATGCTGTGATGTTACCTTACTTCATGATTACTTGTTATTTTCCCTTAGTATTGGTACATCTTACTTCGTCGTGTCCAACGACGAAGGCTGGGCGTGTCCGACTCGTGTCCGATTATTCGGGAGCGGGTCGTGACACAGGGGCCGGATCCCAGCTAGCGGTAGTCCTGAGGACTAGTGCACCGTGTCGCTTAGGCTTTTACGCCTTGTTGTCAGAAGGAACCTTTCGGCTTGTACCCATAGCAAGTTCATCATAATAGAATCAAGATATACTCGATATTTATGCAGGTTTATCTTAATTTACAACAACTTCATCTAAAATTCCAAGTTCACGACAAAGAAAATTGAAGCGCTCTTCGGATAATGGTTTTGTGAAGAATTCTGCTAACTGATGATCAGTGTCAATAAATTCTAAGTTAATCGTTCCATTTTGCTGATGATCACGCAAAAAGTGGTGACGAATTTCAATGTGCTTCGTGCGTGAGTGACAAATGGGGTTCTTAGTAAGATTTATAACACTAGTATTGTCACAAAAGATTGGAATATACATGAAAGGTAAATTATAGTCTTCAAGGGTTTGCTTCATCCACAAAATTTGTGCACAACAATGTCCAGCTGCGATGTATTCAGCTTCTGTTGTGGATAGTGCGACAGAATTCTGCTTCTTGCTAAACCAAGAGACTAAAGCTTTTTCTAATAAATGACATGTACCGCTCGTACTTTTACGGTCGACCTTACATCCGGCGAAGTCAACATCAGAGTAACCAATGAGGTCAAATGATGTTGACTTGGGATACCATAGGCCCACTGTAACTGTACCCTTAAGGTATCGAAAGATACGCTTAACCGCGGTCATGTGTGATTCCTTAGGATTAGCTTGATATCTAGTACACAGGCAAACACTAAACATAATATCAGGGCGACTAGTAGTAAGGTAAAGTAGACTGCCTATCATACCTCGATACTTACATTGATCTATGGGTTTGCCGCTATTATCTTGTTCGAGTTTGGTTGAAGTAGCTATAGGAGTGCTGATTGGTTTGACGTTGTCAAGGTCGAATTTCTTCAGCATGTCCTTTGTATACTTCGACTGACAGATGAAGGTTCCATTTGACATTTGTTTGACTTGCAGACCAAGAAAGTAGTTGAGCTCCCCCATCATGCTCATCTCAAACTCGGTCTGCATACACTTGGCAAAATCTTGACAAAGGGTTTCATCAGTGGAACCAAATATAATATCATCTACATATATTTGTACTAAAAGAATAGTGTCTTTAAAAGATTTTATGAAAAGTGTGGTGTCAATTTTCCCTTTTGAAAAACCCTTCTCAAGCAAGAAATTGCTTAGCCGTTCATACCAAGCTCTAGGGGCTTGTTTGAGGCCATATAGCGCTTTCTTTAGCTTGAACACGTGGTCGGGAAATTTGTGATTTTTAAAGCCAGGAGGTTGTTTCACATAAACTTCCTCCTTAATAAATCCATTCAAGAAAGCACTTTTAACATCCATTTGAAATAATTTGAAATTTTAAAAATTTGCAAATGCACAAAGCATCCGAATGGATTCCAATCTAGCAACAGGAGCATTTGTCTCATCGTAGTCGATACCTTCCTCTTGGTTGTATCTTTGAGCTACTAGACGAGCTTTGTTGTGTGTGACTGAACCATCTTCATTCACTTTGTTTCTAAAGACCCATTTGGTACCAATAATCGAGTGATTAGCCGGTCTAGGAACGAGTTCCCATACTTGGCTCCTCTCGAATTGGTTGAGTTCCTCTTGCATAGCAGAAATCCAAAATTCATCATTGAAAGCTTCTAAAATATTTTTCGGCTCAATTTGTGAAATAAATGCAGTGCTAGCAATAGAGTCGCTTAATGATGATCTAGTAGTTACTCCACGTGAAACCTCACAAATCACCAAGTTTTCTGGATGTGATGGCTTGAAAGAGAATTTCTTTGGCAAGCCCTCCAGAGAATTGGTTTCGGTTGTGGTATTCATTAGAGTAGAAGTTGATGGCTCAACGTCATCATCAAGAGTAGCTGCTGCACTGTTATCTTCATCAAAAGTCACATTTGTAGACTCTTCCACAATTAATGAGCGTTTGTTAAAAACTCTATATCGCTTACTCTTGGAAGCATAGCCAAGAAAATACCATCGTCAGTTTTGGCATCAAATTTGCCTAAGTTGTCTTTGGTGTTAAGGATAAAAAATCTACAACCAAAAACTCTAAAATAAGAAACATTTGGGGTTCTCCCAAACCAAAGCTCATAGGGTGTTTTCTTCGTAATAGGACGAATAAGCACCCTATTTAAAATGTGGCATGCTGTACTGATAGCTTCAGCACAAAAGTATTTTAAAAGTGAAAACTTGTTCAACATGACTCTAGCCATATCGCCAAGAGTCCTATTCTTCCGCTCCACAACACCATTTTGTTGAGGAGTTCTTGGACAAGAAAACTCATGATCAAAACCATTGGAATCATAAAAGTTTTCAAAATCAGAATTTTTGAACTCGCCTCCATGATCACTTCGGATTCGAGTAATCATGTAGACTTTTTCATTTTGAACTTTCTTAACAAAAATATTAAAAACCGAAATAACATCACTTTTATTTGTAAGAAAGAAAACCCAAGTAAATCTTGAAAAGTCATCAACAATAACAAAGGCATAGAGTTTTCCACCAAGACTGGCTACTCTACTAGGGCCAAATAAATCCATATGGAGTAGTTGCATGGGTCTAGTAGTGCTTATAGAGTTTATTGAATGGAAAGAGGACTTGGTTGCCATATTCAACTCACATTCGGCACATACGGTGTCCTTTTTGAATGTGATATCGGGCAAGCCTCTAACTAGCTTCTTGGTCGATAGTCTGGATATAGTATCCATATTGGGATGACCAAGACGCTGGTGCCATAGTAATCTTTCATCTTTATGAGCATATAGGCATCTACCTGCATTGTTAGTATCTATAGACAAATAGAAAATATAAATATTATCCTCTCTTACCCCTTCAAAAACAATGTCTCCTGTTGACCTATCATAAATAAGGCATTTGTTTTGTCCAAAGTTAATGTCATATCCATGGTCAGCAAGATGACTGATGCTGAGCAGGTTATGTTTTAACTCGGTCACTAGGCAGATATCCTTTATTACGGGAGAGGGAGGATAACCAATATTACCATTACCTATAATATAACCTTTTAGGTTGTTGCAGAAGGATACATATCCTTCTCTCTTCATCGATAGTGATGCGAAAAGATTTGCGTCTCCCGTCATATGCCGCGAGCATCCACTATCGAGAATCCACTTACTCTTAGTTGAGGAGGGAAGGTCCACCTACATCAAGAGTAGATGTAACCTTTGGTACCCAAGTTCTTGAGGGTCCTGAAGAGTTAGTTTTTGGAAACCATGCATATATCTTTCTATCTACTAATCTTCTAATTCTACATTGTGGTGAAATGTGTCCATGTAAACCACAATAAGTACATGTAGCATTCCTATTTATATTAGGAGCATACTGATGATATCTATAAGCAGAATGCTGAGAAAAGGTATGATGATATGTAGAATTAGCATGGTGGTGATGACTATGTGTAGAGTGATGTGGAGTGGCATGGTAATATTGTCTATATGGAGTAGCATGGTAATGATTTGTATATGTAGAGTGATAAGAGTGATATTGATTGTGTCTTTGTGCAACATGATGATGATTGTATTTGTGTGTAGCATGATGATTTTGTGACATATGATAATTATTTCTACGTGCATGTGGTTTGTGTCCTTTGTGAAAGTGTATGTACATGTAAGCATGATTATGAGCAGCATGAGGATGACGTGGTTGACTAGTATGAGTGATGTCATGCTTTGTGTGTGTCTCATGTGATTAGGTTTGAGGTTGAGCAACCTGTTTTTCCAATTTAGTCTCTAGTTTCTTAGAGACAGCTTCCAATTCAGTAATCTTAGCATTCAAACCATGCATCTTAGTAATAGAAATCTTGTGTCTACTCTTTTCTTCTGCAAGCTCCGTGTTGAGTGTTGTGATTTCTTGTGTTTGTTGTTCAATGCGTGCCTCGGCATCATGTAAGCTTATTTTAAGCTTAGATACCTCATCAGTGACATTCGTGGGTGTAGTATCTCTAATGTTATCAAGTAATAGAGAAAGTCTTTGTATTTCGACTTCATGACTTTTGATTTTGTCCTTGGCATGTTTGTATTTACCAATGACCTTTTTGTGATCACTAAGTAAATCGGTGAAAGCATCGCCAAGTTCATCAAAAGTGAAGTCGTCAAGAGTTTTGTTTGATACCTTTTTGGACGTCGCCATTAGGCATACGTTAGCTGTATCTTGAGGAGAGTTCTTTTCTTCCCCGGAGTCACTAGCTTCGCTTTCATGCCAAATGCTTGTGTTGGCATATTTCTTTGAGGAAGTCTTCTTGTATGGCTTCTCATAGCGGTTGCTCTTCTTCAAGAATGGACAATCTTTTCGGACGTGTCCAGTCTTATTGCAACCGTAGCAGGTTGGCTCTTCTTCGCCATCTTCTTGTGGTTCCTTCTTTCTTCGATTGAAGCGAAGGAATTTCTTGAAGTTGCGGACCATAAGGGCTTGATCATCTTCTGAGTCATCATCATCCGTCTCTTCAGGTTCAGCCCTTCGTCGGTAAGCTTTGAGTGCAATCTCCTTGGCCTTAGGAGCAGGCTCTTCGAAGTCCTTGAGGTCAAGCTCATGAGTCATTAGCTTTCCCATCAAGGTCTCCATGGACATAGTTGTGAGATCATTTCCTTCTATGATGGCTGTCACCTTAGGGTTCCAAAATTTTGGTAGCCCCCTAAGTAGCTTGCGAATCTTCTCGTAATTTGAATATTGCTTGCCGAGCGAGGACAGGGGGTTGATGATGTCGAGGAATCTTGTAAACATTTGCGTAATCGTCTCATTGGGCTTCATCTTGAAAGCTTCGTATTCTTGAGTGAGACGACTTATCTTTGATTCCTTGACTTGGGTGGTTCTTTCATGCGTCACTTCTAGAAGTCTTTATACTTCATGAGAGGTGGTACATGTAGAGACCCTGTTGAACTCACTCCTGTCTATAGCACAGAATAAAGCATTAATAGCTCTCGCGTCTAGACTTGCCTGTTTCTTCTCCTCGTTAGAATATTTGTCATGTGATTTTTCAACAAGATCACCATTGACAACTATCCTGGCGGGCTTTTTGTAACCGTCAGTGACGATAGTCCACAGGTCAAAGTCTAGCGACTTGAGATAAAAGCTCATCCTTGTTTTCCAATACGTGTAGTTAGTTCCATCAAATAAGGGAGGCCTATGAGTGGACTGTCCTTCACCGTGATTGGAAATCAAGGATTGTGTGGTTGCCATGGATCAGCTCTAGGATGTAAATCCTTGTAAAGAGAACCGAGCTCTGATACCAATTGAAGAACAGATGGCAACTCTAGAGGGGGATGAATAGAGTTTATAGCGATAATATCCAATTAAAAAATTTAAACTCTTTCACAGTCTAAGAATAATCAGAGTAAGTACGGAAATAAATAAGGAGCAAGAAATCATACGCAAACACAGCCGATTTTAACCTGGTTCCCTCGTAGAGGACTAGTCCAGGCCTGAGAACTCTAGCTCAGGATTAAATCCACTATTTGTGAAATAGCAGTTACACCCCGTGCCTTTTCTTCAGAAGAGCACGTCAACTTCTTACAAAGGATCGCAGTGGCGATGCTTGGAATTTTCCAAGCGACTTCTTGAACTCTTGCACAAGACTCCTAACTGAGAGATGCTGAGCACTCGAGACTTAGGAAGCTTGTGGCTAGTAGATGAAGAAGGGTATGGCTTATATTGAGCTTAAGAGAGAAGAGAAGAGAAGATTGGATGATTGAAAATGAGAGAATTCTTGGCCTATTTATAGGGTTTTATCAAGCAGAATTCGGCCAGAATTCTGGTAGGAATTTTAAAAAATTTGGCCGTTGGACAACTAACAACCAGCCAACCCTAAAAATTAGGGTGCTGATTTTTAGGGGACAGAGTTCGGCCTGAACTCTGTGTGGAGGCAGAGTTCGGCCCGAACTCTGTCTCCAGAGCACAGAATGGGTCTAAGGGTCCAATGGGCTTATTTTGGATGTGGAGCTTTATGGATTTTGAATAGGTTATGGGTTTAGTCTCAAGAGCTTAGCACAACTCAGCTTACAACATTCTAGACTCAATAAATATAAAAGTACAGACTCCAAAAATGACTGCATTTATAAAACTGAGCTGTCGTCTGGCTTGAGCTGGATGTAGTCGTCGTGTGTCGTATTGAAATATTACAATTATTATTTAGTCAATGTTATCAATATATGGTTGACTGAGACTATGTGTCAACAAAAACCTTATCAGAAGCGTAGCTCGTATAGACGCACAGTTCTATGAGGTAGCATTGTTCCACATGGCCACTTCGGCATCTATATCTTTTCAGATATGATCCAATCGGTTTGGTTAAACTGTCGCTCCTAAGATAAGAACGGAGTTTGGTTTTGTTGATAGGAGCAATATCCGATCAGTTTGTTTAAACCGTCGCTCCTAAGATAGGAACGGAGTTTGGTTCCGTTGACAAGGGCAATATCCAATCGGTTTGTTAAACTACTGTCCCTAAGATAGGGATAAAATTCGACTCTATAGATGGAGCAAAACCCACTCGGCTTCATCCGATCAAGATTATCGTACGAAAATCACACGCTATGTGTTATTTATTCGGTTATGTTGATAACCACCCGAGATCTTGATAGAAGAGAATCTCAACATCCACT
Organism: Iris pallida; assembly: GCA_029216955.1. Classification (NCBI taxonomy): domain Eukaryota; kingdom Viridiplantae; phylum Streptophyta; class Magnoliopsida; order Asparagales; family Iridaceae; genus Iris; species Iris pallida. Next base: position 10,764,394 of record JANAVB010037413.1, read on the forward strand.
ACGTGTCAGCTTAGCAGCAGCCCTCACCGTACAGTTACAACATATTCTCTCATATCTCCACGCGCAGCGCTCCTGCGCCAAGAAAAACCCTATGCACATCGCATATGTGATGACATATAAATAAAAGGAGTTGTCCTCCATTAGAAAGGTCGACATCTTCCTGATTAGCAACCCTGAGTACCACTCTCGAGCATCAGAAAGTTGGAGCAAGTTTAAGCCATTGTTAGATCGTCAACGGAGTCAAGGAGCCACTGCAATACTCGATCTCCACCGTCACACTTCCTTAGAAATTTTTGTACTTAAATCTCATGTTTATGAGTCTTTTTTTGTACTTTTTATATGTTTGAATACAAAAAGTTTGTTCAACTTTTGTCATGGCGAACAAGATGGCGACTCTGCTGGAGACTTCCTTCTCCTCTAATGAGAAGGTGGTGACGCAGTCTGATAATAACTTGCTGGGGTCTTCCCAAAAGATGCTAGTCGTACATTTCAACCAACAACCTTTTGAAGACCTCCTCTCTGAAGAGAAGTCGAGCCCTTCGAAGTGATTCGTAAAATCGAAGAAGACTTGACGTACTTGGGTGCCTAAGGCCGCTGCGATGATCGACAAAATGGGAGGAGACGTACTCCAAACCTCCTTGAACGGCGAAGCCCCGAAGAGGCCTCCACCCGTTGCTCTTGTACTGCCTCAGCCGACTTCAGTTGATGAGAAGCACAGCGAAGAGTGCTATGTAGAAATGAATTATAAAGCATAATACTCTAGAGGGGGGGTGAATAGAGTAGGCAGCAAAAATTAGCTAATTAAAAATGTTAGCAGTAAGATCACAGATAATATATCACAAGTAAGTAAATAAAAAGTAGAGATCAGAAAGCAAATGCAAAGAAGACGATGTATACTGGTTTCCCTCTTGTGAGGACTATTCCAGTCGGAAGAACTCTAGCTTCCAGTTGAATCCACTATTGGAAAATACCATAAGTTTTATTCCAAAGTTCTTACAACTTCTACAACGCAAGCTTTGATCCGAAGTACTCGACCAACTTCAATTGTGAAGTGTCTTTCTTCAATCAAGCCTATGATTATAATCACTCTGAAACTTCTAGACCGTACCGCACTGGCAAATTGACTAGAGGATTGTAACTGACTTGGGATTTGAAAATTAAAGCTTAGAACACTTTGGAAGAGAGTAGTAGGCTTTAGAGAGAAGAGATAAAAGTAAATGAGTGAGTTGATGATCGAAATCCTTCTCTAATTATAGTTTTTCCAAAGGCAGAACACTGTCAGAATTCGGGCAGAACTCTATGAAAAAATCTCGGCAAGATCCGTAACTGCAGGAGGACCAAGTTAAAAAATCCAACGTCCACTAAACGAACTCTAGCCGAATTCGGGCCGAATTCTGTTGGCATTCTGTCAGGGTTTTTGCAAATTGGTTTTGGGCTTTTGAAAAGTCAAGGAGTTAATAAGTAGTTTGGGCTTTTGTAAGTGGACCTGTTTTCAAAATGAAGGAGTATTTTGAAAATGTTTCTTGGATAGCCTATTTGCCAGTACGATGCAGTATACATCGTATTCCTAGACTCAATAAATATGAAAAACACATTCATAAAATAAAAAAACCAAGAGCCCTTTGATGACGCCTTTCTTCTGATATTTGAGCAGACCTGAAGACACCTTTTTTCTTGACGGCTGTCGTCCAAAGATAAATAGATCTGGAAATTTGAATACCTTTCGGTTGCTTCACCCTCGAACCCCTACTGGTGGCGCTGTCCCTCGACCCCTATCCGCTGACCGGACATTGGAACCCCCGATGCGAGGCCCCGGATAGGTCATTGGACGATTCAGAGAAATCCTCTTGTATGACGCCGTCTTTGGCCCATAAAAAATTCTCCATTGCATATATCCTGGTTTGACAAAGCTTGATCATGCTTACTACATGTCTATAAGAACATGTTAGATGAACAAAATAATATGATACAAGCATGTAATATGATATAGAACATTTAGGACAATGCTAAGTTTAAGTCGTAACATGATAGTGATTACATGAATATTAGTGATGTTATTATGGTAAACTTAATTGATTAGCCATATCCAAAAATATGATATAATCATTGGGTTAACAATCTCCCCCTTTTCGATTATGGCAAATCGGTTAAGTTTAATAAATATATAATAGATGCATGCACATAATACTAGAATATTGCGTGCTAACTTAAATTTATTTCTTCCCCTTTGACATGATCAAAAATAAGCTCCCCCGTAATTAGAGCTAAAATGAACTGAAGCATAAGTAAGGGAGGAAAGCATAAATAATCATGATCAAGGATTAGGAGAACAGTGTAACGACAAGTTTAGAAAATTGCATAAGTAAAGTAGAAAAACTTGTCAAAAATAGTTGGTTGAACTTAAAAATATTGAAATCAATCAATACATAGTTTGCCAACTAGAAATCCAAAAAATGACATTCAAAACATAATATGAGGAAAAAATAAAACTGTAGTTTTGAAATTGACCAATAAAGAATTCTAATAAAAAATAGATATCAATATAGTAGAAATCAATCATTGGTCATAAATGATTCATGAGAAATTTACAGATCTAGTATATACCAAAAAAAAATCAAGAATATAGATATATTTTCAAAATATTAGTGATACCAAATGTATTGTACATATGTCCTGGTTTGACAAAGCTTGATCATGCTTACTGCATGTCTATTAGAACATGTTAGACGAACAAAACAATATGATACAAACATAGAGCATTTAGGACAATGCTAAGTTTAAGTAGCAATATGATATTGATTACATGAATATTAGTGATGTTATTATAGTAAACTTAATTGATTAGCCATATTCAAAAATATGATATAATCATTGGGCTAACAATCTCTCCTTTTTGATTATGGCAAATCGGTTAAGTTTAATATATATACAATAGATGCATGTATCACTAACAAACATATAATACTAGAATATTGTGTGCTAACTTAAACTTATTTCTCCTCCTTTGACATGATCAAAAATAAGCTGCCCCGTAAGAAAAGATAAAACGAACTCAAGCATTAGTAAAAGAGGAAGGCAAAAATAATCATGATCAAAGTTTAGGAGAACAATGTAATGACAAGTTTAGAAAATTGCATAACTAAATTAGAAAAAATTATCAAAAATAGTTGGTTGAACCTAAAAACATTGAAATCAATCAATACATAGTTTACCAACAAGAAATCCAAAAATGACATTCAAAACACAATATGATGAATAAATAAAACTGTAGTTTTGAAATTGACCAATAAAGGATTTTATTAAAAAAATAGATATCAATATAGTAGAAATCAATCATTGGTCATAAATGATTCATGAGAAATTCACAGATCTAGTATATACAAAAAAATCAAGAATATATATATATATATATTTTCAAAATGTTAGTAATACCAACTGTATTGCATATGTCCTAGTTTGAAAAAGCTTGATCATGCTTACTTCATGTCTATAAGAACATGTTAGACGAACAAAACAATATGATACAAACATAGAACATTTAGGACAATGCTAAGTTTAAGTAGCAACATGATAGTGATTACATGAATATTAGTGATGTCATTATAGTAAACTTAATTGATTAGCCATATTCAAAAACATGATATAATCATTGGGCTAACAATCTCCCCTTTTTTGATTATGGCAAATTGGTTAAGTTTAATATATATATACAATAGATGCATGTATCACTAATAAACACATAATACTAGAATATTGTGTGCTAACGTAAACTTATTTCTCCTCCTTTGACATGATAAAAAATAAGCTGTCCCATAAGAAAAGATAAAACGAACTCAAGCATAAGTAAAGGAGGAAGGCAAAAAAAATCATGATTAAAGTTTAGGAGAACAATGTAACGACAAGTTTAGAAAATTGCATAACTAAAGTAGAAAAACTTATGAAAAATAGTTGGTTGAACTAAAAAATATTGAAATCAATCAATACATACTAGAAATCCAAAAATGACATTCAAAAGACAATATGATGAATAAATAAAACTCTAGTTTTAAAATTGACCAATAAAAGATTTTAATAAAAAATAGATATCAATATAGTAGAAATCAATCATTGGTCATAAATGGTTCATGAGAAATTCACAGATCTAGTATATACCAAAGAAATCAAGAATATAATGAGACTTTTAACAATGATCACAAAAAAGATTATGATTCATAATTTGCCCATACAAATTAGTGAATCAATTCCATAAATAGTATAATCATTAAAAAGGAAATCAAAATAAATATACTGGATTCTTATTCAAAATATATACCAAAGTTCATGCATTTGAATTCAATTACCTTAGCATGATTGATGAATATCCATTAGATAAACATGAAGGTAATGAAGACAACATACTTGAGAAGGAGAAATTCAGTTGACTTGAATGCTCTCCCACAAAGTATGATCAGTCTAAATATATAGATAACCATGAACTTTGAGATAAAATCTCAATAAGAAATATCAAAATTAATTTAAACTCAAAAAAATTATTAATGAAGATAATTAAATATATTTGGCAAAATAAATTTTTCGAAACTTGAATAAAATGAAAGAATTAAAAATAAATAAATAATAATAGTAATCATATATTCTCCCAAAAAAATCATGAACAAATCAACAAGATATGTTAGGTAAAAGAATATATGTCCATGATGAACTAGCTATACCACATATTAAGGGAATAAAATAATTAAAACAATTAATTTTGCTCCCCCTTAAAATATGAATAACTAGTTATGAAGAAATTTATATGCAAGAATTGATAAAATAAATAATCACAAGATCTAAGGAATATTCAAGATATGCATCTTTCTTTCCTTTGATCAAATGCATATAAAGTCCCAAACTTAAAATAAATATCATCTTTAGGCAAATAAAAGAAATATCCAATGAATAAATGCTTAAAGATGAACAAACAAAATATATTTCCAAACGTAGGAAACTAACTCATCAAAATATTAGATCTTCTTATCAAAGTTTATTTCTTTTCTTTTAAAGCCATTGCACGGTGTCCATCAGATAACCGTCGGGTTAAAGAAAAAAAACACTTTGAGAGAAAAAAATTCAATATACATGACTTCTCCCCTGCAAAGAGTAACTGTTGTAGACAAAAAGTAACATGAATAAGAAGATAATAATATAAAGTTCAAAATTATTGAATATTACACAAGTTAAAGACGAAATTACAAGACCATAATATTCAATGAGTAGTCACAAGATCATCAAGTCTGAATATCGAATAGTGACAGAAAAATGAATATATCAGAAGATGACAAACATTAACCTATGGAAGATCAATGTATGTTACCTTTTGAAAAAAATATATCATTATATAATAAATATTATCCATCAAAGCTAAAATCCAAAATCCAAAATCAAGCAGATAACAATTGCAACTAAGTCTCAATAAATCTTTAGTTTACAAAGTATTGATCAATTTTAGGGTTAGCTGTAGGGATACTGTCCTCGCTAACGGAGGTTCACCGGGGAACAATTAAGTACTGCTTCGCTTTGGCCTTAGCCGTGGTGACAGACAGACCCTTTGGAGGCTTGTACCCAAAACAAATATCTTCTTTAATAATCGAAGATTTAAGAAGAAATAGTGTAATATAAAATCAATTATATTCTATAGACTTAAAGAAATTTAGAATAATGTAGCGTACGGTATAAGATGTATCAATTACATTTATCCATATGTGCTACAAAATCATTGGGTAACAATAAAATATAAAGTATTTATAAATCAAAATGTAGGACCTAGATACGTTGATGTATTTTGGAACCTAGGGGACCGAATTCAGTACCTTGGATCCAGAACTAGACGATAGTTGCAAGTAGACCTTAATAAATCTCAAGTCTATAAAGTATTGATCACTTCGGGTTAGCTGTAGGGGTCGGATCCCAGCTAACGGTAGTCCGAAGACTAGTACACCGTGTCGTTTCAAGCTATTTACACCTGTATGACAGAAGGACCCTTTCGGATTGTTCCCAGAATAATCTCTACTCTTAAGAACATATATTCAAAGGAATATATGCAGTATCATCGAACAATATCAAAATCTAGAATCCCTAAATATAAAAGAAATAAATATCCAAATAATGGTTTATCAAGATCAAGATATTAAAAATATCATGTATCCAAAATGTCAACCAAAAAGCCTAGAAAAAGTAGCTTTGAGGAAGAAGCTAATAAAGATAAGAACATAAATTTGTTAAAAAAAATTAATAGCTTAAGTATGAGATAAGCACAAGTTTGAAACTATTTTTTTAAAATAATATAGAACTTGAACTCAACTCATATTTTAGATTAAGATGTAATTGATTCATAAGAAGGTAATCAAAATAAAATATGAGAATCAATAGTAAAATATATTATGCAAGCACAAGGTTAACATAAAAGTATATGTATATATTTTTCAAGTAAATAGGAGACTTGTGCTACACATACATACTAACAAAATACTGATCAAAGTAAATACGACAGGCTAAAGATAAATCGGTGAGAAGTGACCATTAAAAAATATTAAAGACGAAAAGTCAAAAATATGTTAACCAAAAACAAATTAAGCTCCTATGGATTATAGTGGTACGTATGCTTCAAGAACAAAGATTAAGAGAAAAGAGCAAACATAAACAAATGTGTCACACTAATAAAATACTATATATAGTGTGAACTAATCATTTAAGCTAAAAGGCTAGTCATGCTAGTATCTCACATTGATTTAAAATAATCGATAATTAAAAGATATCAAATAGTAAAACATTAATAAGAACATGCTAGATAAAAAATAAAACCATAAAATAAATCATTTAGCATGTTACCAAAGTGGTTCAAGTGACCACACTTATGTTGGTACAGTTGCATGGAAGATGACCTTTGTAGTTGTGCAACCACCAACACGTTCCATGGTTCTATGGTTTGGCATAAGTAGCTCCACCTGAAATATTAGCTGAAAACTTTGGTATCCAATACTTGGATCCACATTTGTTAGCTTTGGGAACCCATTTGCACAAATTTTTATCAACTAGTTTTCTAATCTGACAACGATTAGAAACGTGTCCATTCATACCATAATAATGACAGAAAGTATTAATATTAGTGCTATGTGCAGCAGTATGAGAACGTGCAATGGTGTGATATGATATGTGTGGATACTTGTAATAAAAAACATGGTTGTATGAAGCTTTAGCTTTGCTTGCTTGCTTTCTAGATGATCTGTCGTGTGTGATTTTGTGATGTGTCACGTATCTTATTGTTTGCCATTAATTATAAAAGTACAGAACAGTTATATAGGAGGACTGAGCTTAAACTCACAATACAAACTCGCTCGTATAAAGAAAGCATTGGGACGAAAGCCTAGGTACAACAATCTATGTACAATTGTTTATTTTTGATTCTGGGGGGTGACGATAGAGGCTCGAAAAAGCGACGGCAAATGTGCCTTACTCCTTGGACGATCGGACGTAGCCTTGGCTCTGATGAAGAAATGCTCTCAGAATATGTGGGGAGACTCTTCTGCGCGTGCCTTTGTCTCTCTGTGTATCCAGCCGGGGGTGTCCAGGTCTTCAGGTCTCTCCAGGTATCTTCAGGTATCTCCAAGTATCTCCAGGTCTTTTGCAAGGGAATGGCACCTTGCTATTTATAGAGGTGGGGGTGTGATCATTAGGGTTTGCAATGATTCCCTCCTTAAAAAGTCGACGACCAATCATCTGGACCATTAATTTTGATTGCAACGCATCTGGGCAATTAATGTGGATTGCACCAAATCTTATGGGCAATTAATGTTAATTGCCATAAATTTTGATAGGCTCGGATCTCCTACCACGTGTTCGATTTGTCTGATCTGATTTGATTTGGAGTAATTATTATGATTGTGATAAATCTGAGTTTGTTAGGATTTTCTAGCAGCCATAATTCCGAGGAGGATAAGAACGCCACGTGTCTCAGCTGTTGCGAGGACCGCCATGTGTCTCAACTGTCTTGAGTGAAACAACTGACAGAGCCGTATGAGTACGGTTTCTAAGTAAACCGCATACATGTGGCCCCTACGATCCTAGCTGTATGAAGGTAGCAGCCGCATGAGGATAGCAGCCGTATGAAGGAGATAGCCGCGTGGCAGCTGCATGAAGTAGCCAGCCGCATCACGAGGGCAGCCGCATGAAGAGGACATTCGTATGAAGGATGCAGCCTCATGAAGGATACAGCCGCATGAAGAGGACAGCCGCATGAAGGATGCAACCGCATGAAGAGGACAGCCGCGTGAAGGATGCAGCCGCATGAAGAGAAAATCCGTATGAAGGATACAGTCGCATGAAGAGGACAGCCGCATGAAGGATGCAGCCGCATAGACTTGACGGATCCTGTCAGTTATAGAAGATTTTCTTCTTTTTCCAAGGGCCACGCCATCATTATTTCATCTTTATGGCAGAGCTGTTATTCATTACGTCAGAGCTGTCATTCATTGTGTCAGAGCTGTCATCAGAGCAATTAATTGGGAGACTACTTTATGGCCAGCTGTAGAAGTGGACTACGTATGGCCACGTGTCTTTGCCTGAGACGTATGGAGTTGTTGGGGAGTTCTGAGCCGCATAAAGTTCTAAAGGGTTCCTGAGCCGCGTAAGGCTCCTTCTGTTTGGAGCCGCATGGGCTTTTCTTGTCCTTTTCCATGCTTCTACATGACCCCCTTCAAAGTTTTCAATTTGTAAAATTAAAATAATTTGAATAAGAAGCATGGCTGTGTATAGGCTCTTCTGGCCGCAGAGGATATTCTGACCGCATGGACTTCCTAGCCGTATGGACATCCTAGCCGCATGAACTGCTCTAGCCGCATGGATCGTTTCTGGCCACATACTGTTCTCTCTGCCACGTAGGTGGTATTAATTGCTCCTGATTCGTTATGACTTGGAGCCGTCTTTAGGGGGAATCCCAAGAGTCGGTTCATTAAATATTTGGATTTCGTGCTTTGATGAATCTCCTTTATGAGAGGGGACGAAATCCTAGGAGTCGATTTTGCCTGCAGCACGAGACTCGGAGCATTCATCAATCCACGTGTCTCCCCCTTGGCCTCCTATAAATAAGAGTAATTTAGAGAGAGAAACTCTTTACTTTCCTTCCCAATTTAAGCACTTCTTGCCCTAACTGTCATCCTCTTCTTCTTCTTCTTTCTTCGATCAATAATGGTCCCCAAGTCTTCCAAGGCTGCCTCTGTTGCGGCGAAAGGCAAGAAAGCAGCTTTCTCGTCAGCTACGGTGCTTGAAGTGCACCCCGACGTCCACTCCACCATTGCTGGTAAGGATGAAATCAGAACTATGGCTATGTCACATATTTATGCACGGGCCTTCTTCATCTTCGCATACTGTGCTGTGTGTTCCTCCCGAGCCGCATGGGGGTATACCCTATGCCCGAGCCGCATGAGGGTTGCATAAGCACTTTATGAACTGAACCATAAGGACTTTCTGAATCGAACTGCATGAAGCCTTCTCAAACAAGACCGCATAAGTTCTATTTTGGACTATACCGCATAAGGCTCTGACCATCTTCTAACTTTGTTTCTTCTTATCTTTGATTCTTACAGCAACCCTGCCGAAGGCTGAGATCATTGTGAAGGAAGAGCTGCTGTCCCCTTTCAAACAAGAGTAATCACTCGTTAAAGAGGAGGAAAAACCAAAAATAGAGGAACAGAAAGGAGAGCTGACGCCTATCGAAGTTGCTGTAAAGGAGGAGCCCCAGTCTGACGGCAGTAATATTGGGAGTTCTGACCCTCCTGCTCTGGAGGAGGATTTTTCTCAAGTGGATCCTTCTTATGAAAAATGGTTGAGGGATTGGTATATGCGTCCCCGCAACTAGAATTCGTAGGCCCTCATAAATGTCCGTCTTTTGTCTTGATATTTCTGTCTGTCTTTAGCAGTTTTTGTTTTGCTTCTTTCGGACATCAATGTAATCTTCTTCCTTCTTGTCGGAATGAAATAATGGAGAACTTTTCTGGCTTGCTTATGAGATGTAGTCGTAAGAATGTAACTGATCAGAATACATTTGCTCTATTCTTTGCCAGTAGTAATTGCCTCAATGGGAGACTTTTTGTGGACCTACTATCCTTGGCGTACCTTGGTTCTGGATACGGATAATAAGTTGGAAGAGAACCAACATACTTACTCAGAGGTAATGAGGACGGCAAATATAAGGGTTTCTTCGATGGAGCCTTCCCACTTAGAGGTAATGAGGACATGGCAGGAGTGGGCTCCATGAAGGGGTACATAGAACAACTCAGAGGTAGCATCGACATGGAAGTTCTATGTAAGGGGGCGGTTTGTTTTTGATGGAAGTGAAACAACTCAGAGGTAGCATCGACATGGTTGTCTTAGAAATTTGTGGATCTGTTACCCTTTTTGTGTACTGGAAGTGCGGGTAGAGGATCATGAGGAATGAGCTCCTTTTAGGAAGAAAGTTCAGAGGTATGATCATACGTGACTTACTACCCAGAAGATGCGATATAGATTGGCCAGGATGGGAGTTCAGCAGTACCTGCGCGTACATAACTCGACAATCTGGAAGTTTTTAAGGCGAAATATGAGTTCAGCGGTACCGGAGGGTACATAACTCAACAGTCTGAGATATTTGGAAGCAGAATATAAGTTCAGCGGTACCAGAGGGTACATAACTCTACAATCTGGGATATTTTAAGGATAAATGTAGGTAAGTTCAGTGGTACCAAGGGGTACATGACCCGATAATCTTTGGTGAATGTGAGTTCAGTGGTACCAGGGGTACATAACTCAATAATCTGAGATTATTTTAAGGCAGACTGTGGGTTTAGCGGTACCAGGGGGTACATGACCCGATAATCCGAGATGTTTGGAGGACGAATGTGAGTTCAGCGGTACCAGGGGGTACATAACTCAATAATCTGAGATTTTTTTTAGAGGTAGACTGTGGGTTCAGCGGTACCAGGGGGTACATAAATCAACAATCTGAGATATTTGGGAGGCAGACTATGGGTTCAGCGGTACCGGAGGGTACGTAACTCAACAGTCTGAGATATTTGTGGTATGTCATTTCAGACATAATACTTCTTTAAGAACTTGCCGTTGATGAGCAACATGAGAAAGTCTCTATTTTGTTTCGTGAGGCGGTAAGCACCGTTGGAGAAGACAGCCTCAATGACAAATGGACCTTCCCACTTTGGCTAAAATTTGCCGGCGGTCTTGTGAGTCATGATCATCGGCCTCCGAACTGCCAAAACAAGATCGCCTACTTGAAACATTCTGATTTTGACCTTCTTGTTGAAAGCTCCGGAGATTCGGGCTTGATACAGCTCAATTCATTGCTGAGCTAAAAGGTGCTTCTCGTCTAAGGCCTCCAACTCTTGTAGTCGGCGATGGTGATTATCGTTTGTCGTCAATCGGAAGGTGAGAGCAACGCGGAGCGAGGGAATTTGAGTCTCTAGTGGGAGAACTACCTCACTTCTATATACCAGAGAGAACGACGTGTTTCCAGTGGCCGTTCGTACTGTAGTGCGGTATGCCCATAAGCATTCACCGAACTTCTCATTCCAGTCGCATTTGTTGGAAGACACGAACTTCTTGAGCAACTTGATGATTGTTTTATTGAATACTTCAGCCAGACCATTAGCCGCTGGGTTATATGGTGTTGAAGCAATGTTCTAGATTCGGTGTTTGTCGCAGAATCGATAAAAGGCGTGGCTCGCAAACTGCGGACCATTATCGTGGATGATCCTTCGGGGCAGTCCAAAGCGATAGATTACGTGATGCTTGAGAAAGCTGATCACGTTTGAAGTCTTGACTTCTGCCAGCAGAATAGCATCCGCCTTTGGAGAAGTAATCAGTAATTACGAGTATGAAGCGGTGTCCCCTAGACGAGGGTGGAGTGGTCGGGCCAATGATGTCCATTCTCCATGCTTCGAATGGCCAGGATGCCACCGTCGGATGTAGAAACTCGGATGGCTGGTAGATGAAATCTGCGTAGATTTGACAGGATTTGTACTTTCTTGCATAGTCTATCGCATCTTCAACCATCGTGGGCCAATCATAGCCCATTCGTCGAAGGCGATCCTGTAATTTTGGGCCAGGCTGATGGGCCCCTTAGATGCCGTCATTAGCTTCGCGCACGGCTTCTTTGGCTTCTGTATTTGACAGACACCGAAGCAGTAATCCATCGTATGATCGCCGATACAGCATTTTTGTCTCTGTATCGTAGAAGAGTATGAGGGAACGTCTTATGATAGAAGTGGCTTCCTTCGGATTCTCTGGTAGGATGTCGTAGACTACGAAGTCAATGAATAGTTGTCTCCAATCTGGTGCTTCGTCGACTGCCAGCACGGAGTAACTCTCAATACATTGAATGTTATTTCTGGGACAGACCAACTCACGGCATATTATGTCGACCAGATGATGAGCATGATTCGGAACTGTTAAGGAAGCGGCGAGACCTGCTAGGGCATCGGCTTCAATGTTCTAGAGCCTGGGAATATGTTCTATGAAGAACCCTTCCAAGGACGAGATGATGTCAATCGCTATTTGGTGATAGGGGATCATGTCTTCATGGTGAACTTCGTATGAATCCTGAATCTGATTGACGATTAGCTGTGAATGGCCATATGCTTCGAGGTATTCTACCCCGAGTTCTTTTGCAAGTCGGAGGCTAATGACCAGAGCGTTGTACTCGGCCATATTGTTTGAGCATGACTCCGTAAGGGAGTAAGCCCGATTGATCACCAGCCCGGAGGAAGAAATCGGCACCACTCCGACTCCAGCGACGATGTTACCCTTGGGCCCCGTTCTGGAAGTACCGTCAAAGAACATTCGCCATATGGTATCATGAGAGGCCACATTTGAATTGGAGACCTCGTCTGGTATCTTTTTGTCTATTCTGGTTGACTCCGAACCTGGATGAGCTGCTAAAAAGTGCCAGAGGTTGACCTTTAACCGCTTTCTGTGGAACGAAGATCATGTGATAGTGGGACAATAGTATCGCCCAGGTAGCGAGGCGAGAGCTGAGTGCACCCGGCTTAGTCATGAGGACCCTGAGAGGGTTGACTCTTGATATGACATGGATGGTTTGTCCCGTGACATAGTATTGCGTCTTCTGAATGGCGAACACTAAAGCAAGACACTCCTTTTCTACGGCAGTGTATCGGTGCTCTGGCCCCATCATCATTCGACTGAGGTAATATATAGCTTGCTCATGGCCTGCATCATTATTTTGTGCTAGTAGAGTACCGAGAGAATGCTCCATAGCTCGCACATAGAGCAGAAATGGTTTTACAACAACCGGGGCCACCAGGACTGGAGGGTTCGTCAGGTATTCCTTGATGATGTCGAGTGCACACTGGCTCAGCTATATGATCAGTTGAGCTGCGAGAGTAAAGATATTACGGCTCGGGAAGCGACTGTCTCCTGTTGGATTATTGACATGCGGGAGAAGATCCTTGAGCTTCAAAAGAAGTTAGCTTTCCTGGAGTCTGAGTTCGAAGCTGCCCATACCGAAAAGGGACTGATTATCCAGGAGGCTGACAGAGTTAGTCGAGCTTCTGCTAGCCTGGAGCTCGCCCTGAAGAAGATGGAAGATGGCTGGCGAGGGCACATACATTTGGATGATGCGGAGCAGTTATCTCAGGAGGCCGAGCGCCGAGCTAAGCAGCAGCTTGACCGGGGGATCGCCTTGGTGAGGAATCGTCTCCTGGAGTTATGTACCACCGAACCATAGATGGCTTTTTTCCTTCTTTTGTTTTCGTTCTTATCTTCTTCTTTTTTTGAGAGGGACGCAGTCCCAGAACATGTAGTACTTTTGGCTGTCAAATAAAAAGTGTGTTTTATTTCACCCTTTATTTGTATTGCTTATTGGATTTATGGTATTGTGGTGGTGTTTGCCCTGCTTGGGGGACTGTTTGTGGACCTGTTACCCTTGGCATACCTGGGATTTAGGTATGGATAACAAGTGTGATGGGGATACCTAGAACAATTCCATGGTAAGGTGGTCATGGACGTTCCTGGTATCGGAAGAAAGAATGCCATGGAGCAGCTGGGCTCCCGGGGCATGATGAGGAATGACGTGCATGTACTAGGAAGCTTAGTACAACATTTGTAGTTAGCAGAGGACATTTATGGGCCTATTATCCTTGGCGTACCCCGGTTCAGGATACGGATAATAAGATGAGAAAAAACCAACATACTTACTCAGAGGTAATGAGGACATGGCAAGTATGAGAGTTTTACCGCGGAGTCTTCCTACTCAGAGGTAATGAGGACGTGGCAGGAGTGGACTCAGAGGAGGATATTTATGGTCAACAGAGGACATTTGTGGACCTATTATCCTTGGCATACTCCAGTTTTGGGTACGGATAATAAGTCAAAAGGAAACCAGCATACTTACTCAGAGGTAATGAGGACATGGCAAGCATGAGGGTTTCTTCAATGGAGCCTTCCTACTCAGAGGTAATGAGGACGTGGTAGGAATGGGCTCCATGAAGGGGTACATAGAACGACTCAGAGGTAATGAGGACAAGGAAGTTCTATGTAGAGGGGTGATTTATTTTTGGCGGAAGTGAGACGACTCAGAGGTAACATCGATGTGGTCGTTTTGGGAATTTTGTGGATCTGTTACCCTTTTTGTGCACTGAGAGTACGGGTAGTGGATCATAAGGAAGGATCTCTTTCCGAAGAATTAGTTCAGAGGTATGGTCATACATGATTTGCTACCTAAAAGAGTGACCGGAATGTAAGTTCAGAGGCACCTGCGGGTACATAACTCAGCAATATGGGATATTTAGGGGAAGAATGTGAGTTCAGCGGTACTGGAGGGTACATAACTCAATAATATAGGATTTTGTGAATGTGAGTTCAGCGGTACCGACGGGTACATAACTCAATAATCTAGGATTTTGTGAATGTGAGTTCAGCAGTACCGACGGGTATATAACTAAATAATTTGGGATTTGGAGAATGTCGCTTAGACATAATATGTCTTCAGGAACTTGCCATTGACAGGCAACATGAGCAAGTCTCCGTTTTGTTCTGCAAGACGATAAGCACCGTTGGAGAATACAACCTCAATGATAAATGGACCTTCCCACTTTGGCTGGAATTTGTCGACGGTTTTGTGAGTCATAACCATCGGCCTCCGAACTGCCAGAACGAGATCGCCCACTTGGAATGTTCTGATTTTAACCTTCTTGTTGTAGGCTCCGGAGATGCGTGCTTGGTATAGCTCGATTCATTGCTGAGCCAATAGGCGCGTTTCATCTAAGGCCTCCAACTCTTGTAGCCGGCGACAGTAGTTACCGTCCGTCGTTAATTGGTAGGTGAGAGCGACGCAGAGCGAGGGTATTTGAGTCTCCAATGGGAGAACTGCCTCACTCCTATACACCAGGGAGAATGGTGTATTCCCAGTGGACGTTCGGACTGTAGTACGGTATGTCCATAAGCATTCACCAAGCTTCTCGTTCCAGTCGCGTTTGTTGGATGATACGAATTTTTTGAGCAACTTGATGATGGTTTTGTTGAATGCTTCTGCCAACCCATTCGTTGCCGAATTATATGGCGCCGAAGCCACATTCTGAATTCGGTGTTTGTCGTAAAATCGATAGAAGGCGTGGCTTGCGAACTGCAGACCATTATCATGGATGATCCTTCGGGGCAGTCCAAAGTGGTAGATAACGTGATGCTTGAGGAAGCTGACCACGTTTGAAGTCTTTACTTCTGCAAGCGGAACAGTTTCCGTCCATTTGGAGAAGTAATCCGTGATTGCGAGTATGAAGCGATATCCTCGGGAAAAAGGCGGAGTGATCAGACCGATGATATCCATTCTCCATGCTTCGAATGGCCAGGACGCCACTGTCGGATGTTGAAATTCGGATGGCTGGTGGATGAAGTTCGCGTGGACTTGACAGGCTTTGCAAGCTTGGAGGTGGATCGTCATAGGTTCTTCTGATCTTGTGGTCGTCTTAGTTAGAGCTTGCACATCTCCTTCACCAAGGTGCCTCTTCGACTTTTCGTATAAGTAGGATTTTGAGTAGTAGGATTCGACCCCCTTGAAGGGATCGATGTCGGCAAATTCTGTCCTCACGAAGCCGTGTTTGTCGACATACTTGAAGCACTGGTGCAGCATGGAAGGCACGATCATGTAATCGTGTATCCAAGGGCGCCCCAGGAGGATATTGTAGGAAGTGTCCACATCTATGACGTAACAGGTCACTTCTGACTGAAGATCGCCAATTTGGCACTTCAAGCGAATCTTCCTAATCGGGTAGCTCATGTCCGAATTGAAACCGATGATGGCGGTGCTTGTTGGCGTCAGGCGATGCATAGGAATGCGGAGATGGTATAACAGACCCTTCGGGATGATGCTTATGGAAGAACCAGGATCAATATGCATCCGTTCCACCTTTACGTCACCGATGTATCCAGTGTAGTATAACGGACGATCGTGCAGATTGGTTTAGATGAGCATATCCTGCGGCGTGAAGACAATGTTGGGCATCGCTCTTGTGTAAGTGCTGTCTTAGAGATTTACAGGCGGGCTCTCTTCCGTGAGGTTGACCTGAGCCAGATATGCGTCGACATTATGGAGTGCATCGCTCAAAGCCGTGCGAACATCCTTGGAGAGTCTCAGGAGCTCGTATAATGACAATTTGGCCGGTGTGTTGGCCAATTGTGCCAAGATGTCAAAGTTGTAGGGCCTCCCTAGCCCATGAGATGCCTTTTTTCGGAGGAATTTGTCAAAGCGAGTCTCCTTCGGCCTAGGCTTGTCGGTCGTCAGAGGCTGAGAAGGTCCCGGAGCGTCAGCAGTAGCCGGCTGATGTTCTTCAGTCGAGTTATCTGGTGTAGGTTAGGATTGAGCACCAGACCGAGTAACGACAGCTGTAGCTTCTTCGTCATCTTCTGAAGTTGTGTGGCAGGATCTGACCTTTCTACTCTCCTTCTTGCCAATGGGGAGTGGTGCGGACTGAGTTACTTCAGGTACCAAGTCTGGATGGACCCACATGACCTTTCCTCGTGACGTGATGAGGGGTACTAGACCAGTGGCCTGATCTCGAGGAGGTAAAAGGTTAGCAATCTCCATTGTCGCCCGAGGGATGGGTACCACGCCGT
This sequence comes from Iris pallida, assembly GCA_029216955.1. Taxonomy (NCBI): domain Eukaryota; kingdom Viridiplantae; phylum Streptophyta; class Magnoliopsida; order Asparagales; family Iridaceae; genus Iris; species Iris pallida. The sequence continues at coordinate 10,781,542 of JANAVB010037413.1, forward strand.
ATTGAGTCTGTCGGAGGGAAGCTGCCAAACTGTACGGACACCATGTTGGCTGCCACGGTTACCTCCTTGAAATCAATGGCCAGAGCATTCGAATCGATGAGATGTTGGATGTATCACTTCAGTTGGTAGCAGTCGTGTGTAGCATGGTGGACGTAGCGGTGGTAATGGCAGTACTTTGGGCTCTCCATTTCTGCCAGCCGAGGTTCCCATCTTGGTGGAGGGAGCTGAATTCTATCTCCTTGTATGAGCATGTCCAAAATGGACTTGACATGGCTGTCTTCGAAGGAGTAGGTCATTTACTGTCACGACCCGCACCCTAGAAATAGGGCACGTGATGTGGGTACGTCCAGCCTACGCCGCAGCATCGGCGGTAGAACACTGTCCTAGGTCATAACATCTAACAGATAAGGGTAATATACAGTTATACTCCCCGAATGGGGGTGATATAACATAATATAACTCAACCACATCTAGGATAGAACAGGAATGAGATAGAAAGATAAGATAGATAACATCCAGGAATGTAACATCACAGAGATACAAATCCATAATCTAAGCGACTAAGATAAATACATCTCATAATATCTCAAGTCTAAAACAGTAATCCTAATAGTAAGGCAATCCTAAACTAAAGGAAGTAACATCAACTGCCAGCAGGTCCAAGTCACTAGTGATGTCTAATGCTGCACCAAGAGGGATAGACACCAGAGCCTCATCATTCACTGTAAAATTTTCAACAGGTCCAGTCAGGACGGGAACGAGCACATATCTCTCAAAACAGTTCATAGCAGGTTAGGAGTATAAATCATGCAATAGAGTAAAATACAGGAAGTGCTGAATAGGAAGTACGAGTAAACATGAGATATTTTGTAACTGAAAGTAAATACATGATAGTAGAGACTGTAAGTGGCTACGTTATTTAGAGCATAATGGTTATGTAAACGGCTTGGGGGCACATGAATACAAATAAGGAGGCACATTTATACAGCTACTGGAGATAGTGTTCACATAACCAATTCTACTCACCCGCCCCAACCAGTACACAAGGATCCATTCAAGTTACGTTATAAGCACATGAATACAACTAAGATACGTGAACTCATGTAATGAGTAGTACATGAGGCACGTGAAAGCACATGAGAACATGTAAAAACATGAACTAGTACGAGTACAAGGAGTACCTGATGCACATGATAAAGTACATGAACATGAAATACCCGATGCACCCGTAGAGGGATAACATCTCAGGAAAGGATCCATATAGTACTAAACCGTGAAGATACGTGTCAGCATCATGTAGAGTAATCTAGAGCAAGAATATAATCCAAGTAAGTATGAAAAGATCAGAGAATGTACTCGCCTGCTAACTGAAAGTCCGAGATAAAAATACTATCCGAGGAGTGGTGTCTGGCTCCTATTAGAACAGCACAAGTCACAACAAGTCCAGAATGGTAAATAATATGCACTACAATGCGTTCTACATGATTCTAGGTCAATTTAGACCAAAGTCAACTCTTGGTCAACTCTGGTCAACCCTAGAAGTCAAACTAGGTCAACCAAGTCCAACCTAAGTCAAACAAGTCTATACTAGTCTAACTAGTCTATTCTAGGTACAACAAGACTAAACAAGTCTAATCTAGACTCACTAGTCAAGCAGACACAACCATAGGCCATAGGCTATACAATGCCTATGAACCAACCATACTCACATACACCAGTCAAAATATATCTAATATCTAATAAACTCTAATATAGGATACACATATTGATATACATATAGGCTAATATAGAAATACTCATGGGCATATTGACCACTATATACATATAACACATTACATCATATATACCCATATTACTATTATATGGTAACACACATAATATAAGATACCTTAATGAAACTCACATACTCATATACAAAGGAAAATAGGAATGACATGTGTATGTGTGTGGATGAGAGCATGACAATTTAGTGGTGAATACATGTGTGTTTGTTAAAGGGAATAAAGTGTGTAGGCAAATGTGTGTGGATGAGGATGAATGTTCATGCAAGCATGTATGTTCCTGTGACATGAGAGTGTTCATAGACATAGGAATTGTGGGAGGGTAATGTGTGATAATACTGGAACAGTGAAGTGAAACAAATGGAAATCAGGGAAACAGTGGTACAATATCAGTAAGGTTCATGATATAAATGTCCTAAAATCAGTGAGCTAATACCCAAACAAACACCACAGTTAGCCTCTAATCCAAAACAGTCCTGGCTAGGCAATAACCTGTGTGTGTGATAACTGGAATCACAACCCAGGAAAAGGAGGAAGGGAAACAATCTCAGGTTTTAGGATTATCATGCAGTCTAATATATTGAACTTAGTAATCAAGTGAACAAAAGGGAATCAACGCGACTTATAGGAAATCAGTGCCATATTGTGTCCTGTGTGCATTTAGAAACAGTGATATAGGAAATCACATATTGCAAATCAATGACATAGTAAATGGTTCACAGGTTCAGTCCAACAATACCCAGTTATTGACAGTTAATGAACACACACTCCTTATTCAGTCCCATTCTCAGAATTTAAATCCCAGGTTTTATATAGAATTCAAACTCAGTTCAAAAGTTGAAAGGAGGGTTAAACTCAGGTTGGGGGCAGTAAATTTCAGGTTGATGCAATAGGAAGGAACCAATTCACATGTGAATGTTAAGCCATCCATCCAATCTCAGGTTTAAGAAGGAGGAACCCAATTCTCAGGTTTAAGAAATGGAAATAGTGACAGGAAAAAAAATCTAGTTAACAGTTCATTTAGAGGAAGAAATCTCAGATTCATTTCAGTGTAATGAACATTATTCTCAGGTTATTGACACATGGTTGGAAAACATCCCATCTCAGGTTAATCAGTGAACAAGGAATCAAAACCTATTGCAAAACAGTGCAAGAAAAAGGAAGTTCAGTTATGCACTAGAGGCTACCATCTCAGGTATTTAACATATAGGCATTCAATTTAGTTTAATAAGTAATCTCAGATTATACATTGCAAATCATTAATTCAGTTCAAATAGGAAGAAGCCAAATCCTGGAAACAGTTTAAAGCATTCATTTCAGTTCAATCTTGAATGAAAACTGGAAACACAATATTCCCAGGTTTAACAGTTAACTTCAGTCTCATTGATATATATATGCATCCAGGTTATCAACAGGAAACCACATTGAATCAAAGAGGAGAAACAATGTTCTGCAAAATAAAAAGAAGGAAAAACATGTACAGCCTAACCATACCAACAATCTCAGGTTTGTCATTCAAAACCAGGTTTTTGAAACCAAGGAAATCATATGTTCAATCACAGTTTTTTATTTCTCAACAAAAATCGAGCCAACTCCAACAAAACCAACCATTGAGTAGGCTTGTAAAATCAGAGATTAACAGGGTATAATCCTAACTAAATATTTAAAACATCAATTAAAAACATGTCACATACAGGAATTAAATGGGTTGTAAAACTGGAAATTAAGTATCAATATGTATCAGACTTTTACTTGTTTTTCAACATTTCGAACCAACACTCACATTAACCCATTCCCAAAGTGCAATCCAATGAAACAGAGTTTAGGCAACAATTTTAGGATCTTAAACAAACATTTAAACCTATTTAAAAACATAAAAATTGATTTAAAACAATTAGAGCAACACATAGAACACACACGCACACCGCCTTTCCTGTGCACACCCAAGAACGTGTCCGACACGACACGAGGACTCATGAAACTTGACGAGCCTCGTGTCAGTCATTGACACGAACCACAGACCAATTTTTACGTGTCGGCGTTGCGTGTCCAGCGCGCAGTAGCCCCCGAGTAGCAGGGAAGCTACAGTGCCGCGCGCACACGCCCGCACACGCGTGTCCCGTGCTCCCCACGACACAATAGGACACGAACAATAGCACACAACACTAGGGAACCCTAGACGACACCTAGATCTAGCTTCCTATTCAAAAAGATTGGGAAAACTCGATCGAGCAGTCCTTTGGGACATTTCGTCGAGTACCTGGATCAAGCTCTGATACGTGTCCGATACGGACACGAAACGAGCTCAAAACCTAGGGTTTGATTCCCATACAGTTGGGTGAGGGCTAGGGGACCTTAGAATGATTTTTACTGGGTTTTAGGAGCAGTGGTAAGGATTATACCTATTGATGTTCCAAGCTAAAAAAAACACCAAAGAAGGGGATCCTTCAAAGCACCAAAGCTCCTCAAATTGTGTGCTCCCTGTCAAAACTCAATCCCAACAGCAAGAGAACAATATTTAGAGCCTATAGGAATTTGTTTGAAGGAAAAAGGACCTAATTTGGATTTTCTATGAATTTGTAAGGATGGAACTTTACCTCTTTCTAAAACTTGATGAACCCTAATGAAAGGAGGCTAGCCCTAAAATTTGGGAGGATATAAATAGGGGGAGGGGCTGTTATGTGGCTGGCCATAGGCCCTAGGGTTAGGGTTTTGGCTAGCAAGTTGGGTCCTATCTAGTTTAAGTCATGATTTGACTTGTGACTACACAAGCCATTCTTAGGCCAAACTAGCTCCTAATCACCCCAAACCAATTCTAATGAACTTGAAATAATTAACTTAGGTCACACTAGGGTTTCTTAACCTAACCAAAGTGTCTTGACCTAGGTTAGCCACTAGGACGGTCTCCTAGTCAACATGAATCAAAGTCAAATATAGGGTCAAAATAATTCTACCAAAATCACCAAAAATCACTAAAAATTATATTAATTATATTTAATAATAAAAATCCCAAAATAATTCCAAAATTTTGAAAATGACCAAAATACCCTCAATTGAAAAACTGGGTGTTACAATCCTACCCACCTTAGAAAAATTTCGTCCTCGAAATTAAGATGATCGTACCCCTTCTAGGTCAAACCCCCACAATCAAAATCTCAGAACCTATTTAAATCATTCAGTTGGAAAATGTAACTTATGAGGTCATGGTATGTAGTATCAGTTTGGGGTCTCATCTAGTTACACCAACATACTACAGTACTAGGCAATCACAAGATATCAAAACATACAACAATATGGTAGGGTGTATCAATTTCAAGGACTGGCTAAGATATATGTCAAGGACTCACCTCCAACTAGGTCTGGTGGCTGGAACTCCCTCCCGAAGGCGGAGTCCTGGCTGAGATAAGTGCAGCAGGACAGTCTCGCAGTCTGTGTGCAGCTGACCCACACAACAGGCACACTCCTCTTCTCTTCCTACAGATGTCCCACACATGTCCAGGCTTCTTACAGAAGGCGCAGGTAGGAACTCTCTCAGCTGGCCTCTGCTGAACAGGAGTCTGGACTGGGTAGGCTGGTCTAGGTTGATAGTCTGGGTGCTCACGGGGCTCTGGGTATACACTGCTCCTCGGCCTCTTAGAACTAGGCTCCCCTCCTGAATGGACCAAATCCCACAGCAGTTGGATTCCACGACCCTGCTCCTTTAGGATTTCAGTCTGAACTCTCTGTGTCTCCAACACATCCTGGAGAAGTCTGGATATCTGAGCTCCGTCAGGAAACAAACCTGCCGAGGGTATGGTATGGAGTACTGCTCCTGGAGGCAGAGGAGGAGATGGGGAAGAACTCTTGGTCTCAGATGAGACTGCCACTCTCTCCTGAGTAACAGGTGGTGGAGGAATACTCTCTGGTAAGGATGCTGACACCTCATCGATGGCGGGAGGTGCCACTACCTTGGGGTCAGCCTAAGGGGTCACTACCTCCTGAGCAATAGGAGGTGGAAGCACACTGTCAGTAGCTGTAGCTGCTCTCAGGCGACAGGCTCGGGTCATGGGTGCCATACTGGAAGGAATAAAAAAAAACACAACAATCATTAAGGCTGTACAGCAGTCTACCATCCTATCTGTAAAACTGGTATTTATCAAGAAAATAAAATAAGACAACTACCAATCACCTATAAAGGGTACTATTTAAGAAAAAATAAAAACCAAAAGTTTAAGGAACGAAAGTCAATAGAATTGAATTCAATCACAATCTAATATATATAGAAGAGAGAGTGTTAGAGGGAAAAGCTAACATTATGTAAAGGTCATGTAGTTTGTGGCATATACATGAGGGTGTTATAGGAGGATTTGGGTCTCAACTATAGCTATCAAGTTACACTATTCATGGCATATTAGTTAAGCAATCTACAAGGCACAAGCTATTACTCCTAGCATGTATGGCTAATCGTGTATATATGTATATCTATATGGCTATATTATCATAACATAGAGATGAAAGGTTAGGTTTTCATGGCAGTTGTGTACATTAATGTAGAGTGTCATATGTACATGGGTTAAGACTTGAAATAAAGGGGTTCAATCATTCAGTTTAGCTCATCATTACATATTAGATCTGAAATTGAACTACACATATTGATAGCAGTGTAAAAATGTAATCATGAATTCAGTTTTCAAAATTTTGGAGAATTCTAACATCAAAACCAACTCAAAGTTCACCACAACCACAACCTAACATGTAAGAGTATGAACCTAACATTATATACCTGCACACAACCATGTATACGACTTAAAACATTACAATTTAAAACTGCAATTTGAACTAAACTCTTAGAATCCAAGGTTAAGGGTTTACTATGTACGCAATCTCAGATTTGACAATTCAACACAAAACTTAACCAAATTTTTTTTTTTGAAATAAAGCCCTGTATATAACATACATGTGTAGTGATGTAAGCAACTAATAACATGAAATTTAAATTTAAATTATGAATTTAATATGAAGAGCATAGAACTATTCACTGATACTGTACTATATTGGAATACTAGGATTTGAGAACTTAACATTAATCATGTTAACATGCATTTAGATAGGTTGGTAAACAAGTGTAGTATGCATACGTGTCAGACAAGTATCTGTGTCCACTATATATTAGGGTAATACCAGAATCAATGGCAAGAAGAAAATAATGATAAAATCTATTCTGCCTATCTGTTTAAAGAATGAATTATTTGAAACCAGAGCTATAACATCAATCTAAGTTAAGGTCTAGCAGAAACACCAATTCATTGTATTAGGAAGAATTTATTGCAAGAAGTTACACAATCTTATAATAATAGCTAAGCTACTCCTACTCAATACTCCTACTCCTAAGTTATTTGATGATGGGGTACAATTTATACAACAGAATGGTACGATAGAGATGATATGTTTAAAACCTTTTCAAGATACAATCTGATAATCATATACGTCTGTCCAAAATCATGTTACTCAGAGTCCTCGCCATGCCAGTAAGCAAGGCTGCGAATAACGATAGATTCCATAACTAGGGTATGCACCTCTACAATCATGTCGTCTGGAAATCTCGCTATACCGACTAGTATAGCTGCGAGAAATTCCAAATCTCATAACCAAGATACGTACATCCGAAGCCAGGTCTCCATGTTTCTGCCACGCCAGCTAATATGGCTGCGATAAACTACAGGTTCCATAACCATGTAGTCGTTTTACCATCCCTGTATTCCCGTCGATATATGTTATCAGAAAGTATCGTAACTCAGGCTATAAAATTTATCTCGATAGGAAATCAAAATCAACAACAATTCATCAACAATCAAATTCAATAATCAAGGAGTGAGAGCAAACAAACAAGGGGAAATGATTCAAATTGAAGTTTAAATAAGATTCTCAAGGGTCGTCCCAGGAATCTTTCAAGGAATCCAAACTGTAATTGAGTGCCCTTAAAAATATATCCTAATCCTACTGCAGGCCATAGTGATACTCTAGTTCGAATACCACTACATAAACTCGACCTGCATGGGCCACCACTAAAAACGTGTCACGACCTGCACCCTAGAAATAGGGCACGTGACGTGGGTACGTCCAGCCTACGCCGCAGCATCGGCGGTAGAACGCTGTCCTAGGTCATAACATCTAACAAATAAGGGTAATATACAGTTATACTCCCCGAATGGGGGTGACATAAAATAATATAACTCAACCACATCTAGGATAGAACAGGAATGAGATAGAAAGGTAAGATAGATAACATCCAGGAATGTAACATCACAGAGATACAAATCCATAATCTAAGCGACTAAGATAAATACATCTCATAATATCTCAAGTCTAAAACAGTAATCCCAATATTAAGGCAATCCTAAACTAAAGGAAGTAACATCAACTGCCAGCAGGTCCAAGTCACTAGTGATGTCTAATGCTGCACCAAGAGGGATAGACACCAGAGCCTCATCATTCACTGTAAAATTTTCAACAGGTCCAGTCAGGACGGGAACGAGCACATATCTCTAAAAACAGTTCATAGCAGGTTAGGAGTATAAATCATGCAATAGAGTAAAATACAGAAAGTGCTGAATAGGAAGTACGAGTAAACAGGAGATATTTTGTAACTGAAAGTAAATACATGATAGTAGAGACTGTAAGTGGCTACGTGATTTAGCGCATAATGGTTATGTAAACGGCTTGGGGGCACATGAATACAAATAAGGAGGCACATTTATACAGCTACTGGAGATAGTGTTCACATAACCAATTCTACTCACCCCGCCCCAACCAGTACACAAGGATCCATTCAAGTTACGTTATAAGCACATGAATACAACTAAGATACGTGAACTCATGTAATGAGTAGTACATGAGGCACGTGAAAGCACATGAGAACATGTAAAAACATGAACTAGTACGAGTACAAGGAGTACCTGATGCACATGATAAAGTACATGAACATGAAATATCCGATGCACCCGTAGAGGGATAACATCTCAGGAAAGGATCCATATAGTACTAATCCGTGAAGATATGTGTCAGCATCATGTAGAGTAATCTAGAGCAAGAATATAATCCAGGTAAGTATAAAAAGATCAGAGAATGTACTCGCCTGCTAACTGAAAGTCCGAGATGAAAATACTGTCCGAGGAGTGGTGTCTGGCTCCTATTAGAACAGCACAAGTCACAACAAGTCCAGAATGGTAAATAATATGCACTACAATGCGTTCTACATGATTCTAGGTCAATTTAGACCAAAGTCAACTCTTGGTCAACCCTAGAAGTCAAACTAGGTCAACCAAGTCCAACCTAAGTCAAACAAGTCTATACTAGTCTAACTAGTCTATTCTAGGTACAACAAGACTAAACAAGTCTAATCTAGACTCACTAGTCAAGCAGACACAACCATAGGCCATAGGCTATACAATGCCTATGAACCAACCATACTCACATACACCAGTCAAAATATATCTAATATCTAATAAACTCTAATATAGGATACACATATTGATATACATATAGGCTAATATAGAAATACTCATGGGCATATAGACCATAATATACATATAACACATTACATCATATATACCCATATTACTATTATATGGTAACACACATAATATAAGATACCTTAATGAAACTCACATACTCATATACAAAGGAAAATAGGAATGACATGTGTATGTGTGTGGATGAGAGCATGACAATTTAGTGGTGAATACATGTGTGTTTGTTAAAGGGAATAAAGTGTGTAGGCAAATGTGTGTGGATGAGGATGAATGTTCATGCAAGCATGTATGTTCCTGTGACATGAGAGTGTTCATAGACATAGAAATTGTGGGAGGGTAATGTGTGATAATACTGGAACAGTGAAGTAAAACAAATGGAAATCAGGGAAACAGTGGTACAATATCAGTAAGGTTCATGATATAAATGTCCTAAAATCAGTGAGCTAATACCCAAACAAACACCACAGTTAGCCTCTAATCCAAAACAGTCCTGGCTAGGCAATAACCTGTGTGTGTGATAACTGGAATCACAACCCAGGAAAAGGAGGAAGGGAAACAATCTCAGGTTTTAGGATTATCATGCAGTCTAATATATTGAACTTAGTAATCAAGTGAACAAAAGGGAATCAATGCGACTTATAGGAAATCAGTGCCACATTGTGTCCTGTGTGCATTTAGAAACAGTGATATAGGAAATCACATATTGCAAATCAATGACATAGTAAATGGTTCACAGGTTCAGTCCAACAATACCCAGTTATTGACAGTTAATGAACACACACTCCTTATTCAGTCCCATTCTCAGAATTTAAATCCCAGGTTTTATATAGAATTCAAACTCAGTTCAAAAGTTAAAAGGAGGGTTAAACTCAGGTTGGGGGCAGTAAATTTCAGGTTGATGCAATAGGAAGGAACCAATTCACATGTGAATGTTAAGCTATCCATCCAATCTCAGGTTTAAGAAGGAGGAACCCAATTCTCAGGTTTAAGAAATGGAAATAGTGACAGGAAAAACAATCTAGTTAACAGTTCATTTAGAGGAAGAAATCTCAGATTCATTTCAGTGTAATGAACATTATTCTCAGGTTATTGACACATGGTTGGAAAACATCCCATCTCAGGTTAATCAGTGAACAAGGAATCAAAACCTACTGCAAAACAGTGCAAGAAAAAGGAAGTTCAGTTATGCACTAGAGACTACCATCTCAGGTATTTAACATATAGGCATTCAATTTAGTTTAATAAGTAATCTCAGATTATACATTGCAAATCATTAATTCAGTTCAAATAGGAAGAAGCCAAATCCTGGAAACAGTTTAAAGCATTCATTTCAGTTCAATCTTGAATGAAAATTGGAAACACAATATTCCCAGGTTTAACAGTTAACTTCAGTCTCATTGATATATATATGCATCCAGGTTATCAACAGGAAACCACATTGAATCAAAGAGGAGAAACAATGTTCTACAAAATAAAAAGAAGGAAAAACATGTACAGCCTAACCATACCAACAATCTCAGGTTTGTCATTCAAAACCAGGTTTTTGAAACCAAGGAAATCATATGTTCAATCACAATTTTTCATTTCTCAACAAAAATTGAGCCAACTCCAACAAAACCAACCATTGAGTAGGATTGTAAAATCAGAGATTAACAGGGTATAATCCTAACTAAATATTTAAAACATTAATTAAAAACATGTCACATACAGGAATTAAATGGGTTGTAAAACTGGAAATTAAGTATCAACATGTATCAGACTTTTACATGTTTTTCAATATTTCGAACCAACACTCACATTAACCCATTCCCAAAGTGCAATCCAATGAAACAGAGTTTAGGCAACAATTTTAGGATCTTAAACAAACATTTAAACCTATTTAAAAACATAAAAATCGATTTAAAACAATTAGAGTAACACATAGAACACACACGCACACAGCCTTTCCCGTGCACACCCAAGAACGTGTCCGACACGACACGAGGACTCATGAAACTTGACGAGCCTCGTGTCAGTCATTGACACGAACCACAGACCGATTTTCACGTGTCGACGTTGCGTGTCCAGCGCGCAGTAGCCCCCGAGTAGCAGGGGAGCTACAGTGCCGCGCGCACACGCCCGCACACACGTGTCCCGTGCTCCCCACGACACAACAGGACACGAACAATAGCACACGACACTAGGGAACCCTAGATGACACCTAGATCTAGCTTCCTATTCAAAAAGATTGGGAAAACTCGATCGAGCAGTCCTTTGGGACATTTCGTCGAGCACCTGGATCAAGCTCTGATACGTGTCCGATACGGACACGAAACGAGCTCTAAACCTAGGGTTTGCTTCCCATACAGTTGGGTGAGGGCTAGGGGACCTTAGAATGATTTTTACTGGGTTTTAGGAGCAGTAGTAAGGATTATACCTATTGATGTTCCAAGCTCCAAAAAAAACACCAAGGAAGGGGATCCTTCAAAGCACCAAAGCTCCTCAAATTGTGTGCTCCCTGTCAAAACTCAATCCCAACAACAAGAGAACAATATTTAGAGCCTATAGGAATTTGTTTGAAGGAAAAAAGACCTAATTTGGATTTTCTATGAATTTGTAAGGATGGAACTTTACCTCTTTCTAAAACTTGATGAACCCTAATGAAATGAGGCTAGCCCTAAAATTTGGGAGGATATAAATAGGGGGAGGGGCTGTTATGTGGCTAGCCATAGGCCCTAGGGTTAGGGTTTTGGCTAGCTAGTTGGGTCCTATCTAGTTTAAGTCATGATTTGACTTGTGACTACACAAGCCATTCTTAGGCCAAACTAGCTCCTAATCACCCCAAACCAATTCTAATGAACTTGAAATAATTAACTTAGGTCACACTAGGGTTTCTTAACCTAACCAAAGTGTCTTGACCTAGGTTAGCCACTAGGACGGTCTCCTAGTCAACATGAGTCAAAGTCAAATATAGGGTCAAAACAATTCTACCAAAAATCACCAAAAATCACTAAAAATCATATTAATTATATTTAATAATAAAAATCCCAAAATAATTCCAAAATTTTGAAAATGACCAAAATACCCTTAATTGAAAAACTGGGTGTTACATTTACGGCCATTGCTTGTCTGCCAGTTTTTACTCAGGTTTCTGGGCTTTGTCGGCCACCATAGCCTGCTTGCCCTTGTTGTCCCGATTGTTGGAGGAGTTACCACCATTGTTGTTGTTGGTATTAGGGTGCTTGCCCTTGTCCTCTCCCTTCGAGATGTACAATCCCAGTTGGCGAGCCTTCTTGAACCTGTCTTCGACGCTAGTGGTACTGATGATGAACGTCTTCCAATCCTTGAATTGACTTTCACCCATCTAGAGGCTGATTGTCGAAAGCAGTCTCTTTTGGAAAATTTCAATCATGGAGGAATCAGGGTTGCCAGAAGGCAGCTTCATCGCGGTTTGGCGAAACCGCTCGATATAATTTAAGAAATTTTGACTTGCACCCCACAATATTTAACCATATTCAAGGTGCACCCCACTGTTTTACCATAATGTACAATATCCCCACTTACGTCAAAAACTAACGGTCAACTCTGTTGACCATTAATTTTTGATCGAAATACCCCTAGCAAATCACTATTATTACCAGTTCTCCTTCGTCAGCTTGGAAAAATGGAAGGGGCATTTCGGTCAAAAATTAACGGTCAACGAAGTTGACCGTTAGTTTTTGACGAAAGTGGGGGATATTATACATTATGATAAAACTGTGGGGTGCATCTTGAATATGGTTAAATATTGTGGGGTGCAACTCAAAATTTCTCATATAATTTCTTGTTAGCTCCTTTTCTTCCTGAACAACATCCATGAGAGTGGACATTGTCACGCCCTGTCCTACTTCGTAAAATCTCTCCAAGAACATGCGCTTGAAGCTGGTGAAGGAGTGGATGATGTTGTCTGGCAGGTTGCGGTACCAGTCGAAGACGACCCCTTCCAATGCCCCGATGAATAATCGTGTAAGCATGGCACCGTCATGGGGCAGATGGTCGGTGGTGACCTCGAAGTAAGTGATGTATCGACTTGCGGAGGTCTTGCCATCATAGGGATTGATGTTGAACGACTTATATCTTGGTAGGAAAGGGACATCCCTCCATGCAGCAGGATATGGTTGTCGTATCCTAACGTCTTGAGAGGCTTCTCGAGCGTAAAACATGGCTCGGAGCTCCTGGACCTATCTTCTTGCTTCCCTGGCCTCATCTGCAGTGGTGGAAGCTGATATTTCAGGAGGATTATTGCTCGAATTTGGTGCCGCTGAGTTCGAGTCTGCATTGACCGCGGGACCCAAGTTTGTTTGGCCAGGCGTCCCTCCTTGCAGAGTAGGGAGAGCTGCTTTGATCTCGTCCACCGATTTGACCAAAGTGTGCAGTATAGCCTCCAGAGTGTCGATGCGTTGGTGATCACTGGGGACATCTTGATCATTGCTTGTCACGAACACGGTCCTCACGCGAGTAGAGATAGAAGGGACGGTTGATGACGTACCCACTGAATTATATCCTTGTACAAAGAAGTCATCGGGGTATGTGGGAATGTTCTCCTCTGGTTCGGATTCAGAAGGGATAGTACCCCCAGCTTCAGAGCTTGCTTCATCTTGAGAGTCGTTGACGTCTTCGGGGATGTCAGCACCTACTGTATCTGATGGAAGAGTTGTTTCCCCGGGCTCATCTTCTTGGAACTTCGGATTGTCGTAGATGTTCGGAGGAGTGCTACCCCCAGTTCCAGCGACCCCCAGTGATGTGGATGATGAATCTCCCATTGTGGCAGATTTTATCTTTGAACGGGTACCTTGAAAAACTCCGATGGTGGACAACCGTTATGACGACAGTTTCTTAGTCATAGTGGTTGAAATCTTCGGGCTGGGAACGTTTATCTTCTTCCCTCTCCCATCGGCGGGGATTTTCTGAGTAGAATTGCAGGATACAATGGGAGGCGCCTCATCCCCTGAGCTCGGCTGTTGTAATCTTTGGAAGACGGACTGCCGGTCTTCTCGTACCGTCACATTATTGCAACAGCAGTTAACAATGACTTGGGTGCAGTGACGTCCGTAGGAGGACTCTTTGCACACCGAGGCCTTTTTTCTTTCCTTGCGCTTGTGGAGGATAACCTCACGCAAGTCAGATTGGTCTGGAACGACCATGTTTGCTACCTGGGTTTTGAGAGACTTTTGGGAACCACTCTGTCCGTTTCCCGCCGGGGGCTGGACTCATGTGGTTCTGTACAACTTCCCATCAGAGGCCCGCATAACAGTATGTGGAGCGCTCGGATGGTCAGGGGTCGGGGCAGCGGACTGAGCTCGCCATGCTCGCGTTGTCCTAGACTTCTTCACTCTAGTGCGTGAGGGCACATAGTAGGAAGAGTCTAAGTGGTGCTGCAGAGAGTCAGACATATTTTCTTGAGAGCATGAGAGATCAGGACCATAAGACAGGTGATCGAAGACTGAGCCTGAGCCGCGTGGGACAGACAGCATGCGGCTGAAATCATCAGTCTTCATGCGACTGGCAATCGTAGCAGCATAGACTTTCTTCATGCGGCTGGAAATCTCGGTCGCATAAGTCTTCTTCATGTGGCTGGCAGCCTTGGCCGTATGGGTATTCTGCATCCGGCTGGCAGTTTCGGCCGCATGGACTTCATGCATGCGGTTGGCAGTCTTGGCCGCATGAATGTTCAGCCTGCGGCTAGTGCCTTTGTTCGGCTTCTTCCTGGAGCACATAGAATCACTCTTTGTCCCTGCAAGTCCAGCATCGTAGTGCTTTCCTCCGCCGAATTTAGGGACAGCAGAGTCCTCCATGGCTTGATGTGGGGCCGCATGAGAGTTGCCTTCGCCGTCTTGGGCAGCAGAGAGTACTCCGTCCAGAGCTTGGGGAGGAGCAAATGATTTTGGCCCCCACTTCCTGCGAGCTTTTTTATGCGGGTTTGCTTCTAGACCGGGCCAGCGCTCCCGTCGGAGAGCATTTCTTCAAATGCCTGTTGGTCGAAGCGGACGACCAACTTTTGTTGTGTGGAGCCAAGTTTGGCTGCATCCGATTGCGTCACCAACTTCTCAGCCATTGAGAAGTTTGTCCCCAGCAGAGTCGCCATCGTGTTTGCCATTGATTGTAAAAGTACAGAATAATTAAAATAGGAGGACTGAACTTAGACTCACAATACAAACTCGCTCGTACAAAGAAAGCCTGGGGACAAAAACCTAGGTACAGCAATCTAAGTACAATTGTTTATTTTTGATTTTGGGGGGTGACGATAGAGGCTCGGGAAAGCGACGGTAGCTCTGCCTTACTCCTTGGACGATCGGATGTAGCCTTGGCTCTGATGAAGTAATGCTCTCCTTTTTCTCTCTGTATGTGCTCCTCTGCGTATCTCTCTCTGTATGCGTCTGTCTCTCCCCTTTTTCTCCCGGGTTTTGCAAGGGAATGGCAACTTGCTATTTATAGAAGTGGGGGGGTGATCATTAGGGTTTGTAATGATTACCCATTTTAAAAAGTCGGCGGCTTAAGAGTTATCAATCTGGACCGTTCATCTTGAATATAATAAATCTGAGCAATTAATGTGATTGCATCAAATCTTTGTGGGCAATAAATATTGATTGCCATGAATATTCGTAATTTGTAATAGCCTGCCACGTGTCCAATTTGTTTGATTTGATTTAATCTGGGCAATTATGACGATCGCAACAAATCTGATTTTGTTAGGATTTGTTAGCACCCATAATTTCAGGAAAGATAAGACTGCCACGTGTCTCAATTGTCGCAAAGAGCGCCATGTGTATCAACTGGACCGCCCTGGCAGAGCCGCATATAGGTGGTCCTCTCAGCCGCATGAAGCATACAGCCGTATGAGGATGGGCAGCCGCATGGGGATGGAAAGCCGTATGGGGATGGGCAGCCACATGGGGATGGGCAGCCGCATGGGGATGGGTAGCCGCATGGGGATAGGCAACCGCGTGCAGATGGGCAGTCGCATACAGATGGGCAGCCACATACAGGATGCAGCCGCATGAAGTGACCTCGGGACTTGGTGGATCTTGCCAGCTGTAAGAAGATTTTTCTCCTCTTCCCTAAGAACACGCTGTCATGTCAGCGTCATTATTATGTCTTTATGTCAGAGCTGTCATAGCTGTCATTTGTCAGAGCAGTCGTCAGGGTATTAAATGTAGCAGAATGTAGAGAAGAACTATTGAAGGCCACGTGGCTTCTTTCTGGGCCACATAGAACTATCCGATCTGCATGGACCCTTGAGCCGCATGGAGATCCTGAGTCGCATGGGGATCTTTCTGTCGGAGCCGCATAGGCCTTTCTTTATTTTTTTCCATGCTTCTACACTATTGTGTGGAGAGATGTGCCCTTTCCACCAAGATATAAACCATTCAACATCAATCCGTATGATGGGAAGGCATCTGCAAGCAGGTACATTACCTACTTCGAAGTCACAACCGACCATCAGTCTCATGACGATGCCATTCTCATACGGCTATTCATTGGAGCGTTGGAAGGGGTCACTTTTGACTGGTACCGTAACTTGCCGGACAACTGCATCCATTCCTTCGCCGGCTTCAAGCGTATGTTCCTGGAGAGGTTCTACGAAGTAGGCCAGGACGTGAAAATATCCACCCTCATGGACGTTGTCCAGGGAGAAAAGGAGCTGACAAGGAACTATATCGAACGGTTTCGTCAAACCGCGATGAAGTTGCCTTCCGGTAACCCCGATTCCTCCTTGACTAAAATTTGCCAAAAGAGACTGCTTCCCACAATCAGCCTCTGGATGGGCGAAAGTCAGTTCAAGGATTGGAAGACTTTCATTATCAGCACCACTAGCACAGAAGACAAATTGAAGAAAGCTCGCCAAGTGGGATTGTACGTCTCGGAAGGAGAAGATAAGGGCAAACGCCCTAACACCAACATCAACAATGGTGGTAACCCCTCCAACAATTGAGACAACAAGGGAAAACAGGCTATGGTGGCCGACACGGCTCCGAAGCCTGAACCGAAGCCGACAGAGAAGTAGTGGCCTCAGATGACCTATTCCTTCGAAGACAGTCATGTTAAGCCCATCTTGGACATGCTCATACAAGGAGGTCGAATCCATCTCCCTCCTCCAAGATGTGAACCTCGTCCTGCCGAGATGTAAGGCCCCAAGTACTGCCACTACCATCGCTATGTCCATCATGCTACACAAGACTGCTACTAACTGAAGCGATACATCCAACATCTCATCGATTCTAAGGCCTTGGCCATTGATTTTGAAGAGGTAACCGTAGCAGCCAACATGGTGTCAGTACAATTTGGCAACTTTCTTCCGACAAAGACTCAAGATGGAGTAGTACCCATCCCTAGGGGAAGAATGGAAGTCATAAACCTTCCACCTCCCCGAGACCAGGCTGCTGGTCTAGTGTCCCTTACCACATCACGAGGGGAGGTCATATGGGTCCACCCGGACCTGGTACCAGAAGTAACTCAGTCTGCACCACCCACTTCCAGCAAGAAGAAGAGTGGGAAAGTCAAATCATGCCGCACGATCTCGACAGAAGTTGAAGAAGCTATTGCTGTTACCCGATCCGGCACACAAACCCGACCTCCACCGAGTAACTCGGCTGAAGATCATCAGCCGACATTTGCGGATGCCCCAGGACCTTCTCAGCCTTCGATGACCGACAAGCCTAGGCCGAAGGAGACTCGCTTTGACAAGCCGCTCCGAAAAGAGGTACCTCAGGGGATGGAGAGGCCTTACAACTTTGGCATCCTGGCACAATTGGCCAACACACCGGCCAAATTATCACTATACGAGATATTGAGACTTTCCAAAGACGTTCGCGTCGCATTGAGCGAGGCACTCCAGAATGCCGACGCATATCTGGCTCAGTCCAATCTCACTGGGGAGAAATCGCCTGCAGATTTCCAGGATAGCACTTGCACAGGTGCAATGCCCAACATCGTCTTCACTCCACAGGATATGCTCATTAAAACCAACATGCACGATCGTCCGTTGTATTACACTGGATACGTCGGTGACGTAAAGGTGGATCGGATGCACATTGATCCCGGTTCTTCCATAAGCATCATCCCAAAGAGTCTGTTGCCCCATCTTCGCATCCCCATGCATCGCCTGACGCCGACAAGCACCGCCATCAGCGGTTTCAATTCGGACAGGAGCTCTCCGATCGGAAAGATTCGCTTGAAGTGCCAGATCGGCGATCTGCAGTCAGAAGTGACTTGTTATGTCATAGATGCGGACACTTCCTATAATATTCTCATGGGGCATCCTTGGATACACGATTACATGATCGTGCCTTCCATGCTGCATCAGTACTTCAAGTATGTTGACAAGCACGGCTTCGTGAGAACAGAATTTGTCGACATCGATCCCTTCAAAGGGATTGAGTCGTATTACTCGGACTCCTGCTTGTACGAGAAGTCGAAGAGGCACCTTGTCGAAGGAGATATGTAAGCTCAAACTGAGATAGCAACGGGATCAGAAGAACCTCTGACGATCCACCTTCAAGCTCGCAAACCTGGCAAGACCGCACCCCTTACGGCCGCTCTGCGTAAGGATACAATCAGTCTCTCGGCACAAGAGGAGCAAATGATAATCCGACTGCCAAGGTCTGGCCAAGCGCCAAAACCTACAACGGAGCGACTGACAATCAGGCTGCCAAGAGCCGGCCAGCCACAAACAGAGAAGCTCAAACCCTCTGACAAACCAATAACGATACGTCTTCCTAAGATGAATCGTCAGCCCAATACGAAGTTGGGGACTCCTAGCGAGCCAACAACTCCATGTCCAGCATCAAGTGCCAAACAAGGAGTCGCTAGTTCGCCAACGATTCCACGTTCTGCCTCACCAGCGGAACCCCTGATGATTAAGCTGCCCAAGTCATCCTCTCAGTCTTCATTTATATAGGGGGTGGACGAAGAAGAACCAGAATTGGCCAAGTATGTGGCTGCTCATACTGATGTTCCATCCGCAGACGATGTAATCTCGCTAGAAAAGATACCTTATTTCATCAATAAAGGGCTATCTTTGAATTACCTCGAGCTTGATAAGCTTTGTACAATGTCTGCCATGGAACACGGTATTAGCACCCACCTGCACACACAGGTGACAAATGTCTACACCGTAAACCAACTTACTCCTATGGAAGGTGCCTACTTCATAGTCGAGGGAGAAGACCATCCAATCATCTTCGGCTGGAAGAATGATCTACAGCCCTTCGCAATAGAGGAAATCGATCTCGAATCGGACGTCGGGAGACTGCCCCTTTATCTGTATAGCTCCCAATCCAAGTACCTCATACAACGACAGGGGTATGATCTGGAGACTACACCAGGCTTGTACTACGGTACTGGTCGGCGGTTACCTTTACAGTTGCCAGTCCCGGTCGGGAAACTACAAAATTACTACAACAAGACCCGATGCGGACTGGGGTATGTTACGCCTGCAACAACCCCTAAAAGCTTAGATGAGGAATGCGACTGGCATTCACACTCAACCAGATCACCAACTTCTGATTCAGATATCAGCATCGGGGACGTATTCAGGCAAGTCTTGTCTGTCAATATGGCATTCGTCGACGCTTACGAAGAAGAAGAAGACATTTCTGAACTCCTTGAATTAGAGTCATGGGCCCAACAGCTGGATGCACAATGGGAAAAGTGGTTCGAACAAAGAGAGCCTCCTACTGAAGATGAGATTATGCAAGTCGACCTTGGCAATGAGTCTTCTCCAAAACCAATCTTCGTTAGTAAAAGTCTGACAAACGAAGAGTGAAAATCGCTGCTACAACTCGTTAAAGAATATATTAATGTGTTCGCCTGGAGTTATGAAGACATGCCAGGGCTAAATCCCGAGATTGCACTTCATAAATCAACATTCAGCCGGATGCAAAGCCGATCAAGCAACAACAGCGACGCTTCCGCCCGGACATTATGAATACGATCGAAGCCGAAGTCAACAAACCGATAGCCAGCGGCTTCATTCGTGAGGAACAACATCTGGACTGGGTCGCCAATATAGTACCCGTCCTTAAAAAAAATAGAAAGATTCGAATCTGCATCGACTTCCACAATCTGAACGAGGCTTATCCTAAAGATGAGTTCTCCCTCCCTATTACAGACATCATGATTGACAACACCTGCGGCTTCGAGCGTATGTCATTCATGGATGGTTTCTTGGAGTACAACGAAATCAAGATGTTCCCTGACGACGAAAAGCATACATCATTCTGAACACCAATTGGCACATACTGCTACACAGTCATGCCTTTCGGTTTAAAGAATGCGGGCGCCACCTATCAAAGATCTATGAGCGTCATCTTTAGAGACCACCTAAGCAAGACAGTGGAATGCTACATCGTCGTCAAAAGCCGCTCTAAGAAAGATCATCTGCATGATCTGAGGACAGTGTTCGACCTGATGCGAGCACTCAACTTGAAGATGAATCCACAAAATCCTTCTTGGGCGTATCCAGCAGAAAGTTCTTGGGTTTCATCATTACTTCCCAGGGTATCCACATAGACCCTGAAAAGACGAAGGCAATCATGGAGATGGGTCCCCCGAAAAATCTCCTGAACTCCGAGGCCTTCAAGGGAGGCTGGCCTACATCAGGAGGTTCATCTCTAACCTCTCCGGGCGATGTTAGCCATTCACCCACCTCATGAAGAAAGGCGTCTCCTTTGTATGGGATGAAGAGTGCCAGCGTGCACTCGACATCATCAAGGAATACCTGACGAACCCTCCAGTCCTGGTGGCCCCGGTTGTTGTAAAACTATTTCTGCTCTATGTGCGAGCTATGGAGCATTCTCTCGGTACTCTATTAGCACAAAATAATGATGCAGGCCATGAGCAAGCTATATATTACCTCAGTCAAATGATGATGGGGCCAGAGCACCGATACACTGCCGTAGAAAAGGAGTGTCTTGCTTTAGTGTTCGCCATTCAGAAGACGCAATACTATGTCACGGGACAAACCATCCATGTCATATCAAGAGTCAACCCTCTCAGGGTCCTCATGACTAAGCCGGGTGCACTCAGCTCTCGCCTCGCTACCAGGGCGATACTATTGTCCCACTATCACATGATCTTCGTTCTACAGAAAGCGGTTAAAGGTCAACCTCTGGCACTTTTTAGCAGCTCATCCAGGTTCGGAGTCAACCAGAATAGACAAAGAGATACCAGACGAGGTCTCTCAAAAAAAAAAGAAGATAAGAACGAAAACAAAAGAAGGAAAAAAGCCATCTATGGTTCGGTGGTACATAACTCCAGGAGACGATTCCTCACCAAGGCGATCCCCCGGTCAAGCCGCTGCTTAGCTCGACGCTCGGCCTCCTGAGATAACTGCTCCGCATCATCCAAATGTATGTGCGCTCGCCAGCCGTCTTCCATCTTCTTCAGGGCGAGCTCCAGGCTAGCAGAAGCTCGACTAACTCTGTCAGCCTCCTGGATAATCAGTCCCTTTTCGGTATGGGCAGCTTCGAACTCAGACTCCAGGAAAGCTAACTTCTTTTGAAGCTCAAGGATCTTCTCCCGCATGTCAATGATCCAACGGGAGGCAGTCGCTTCCCGAGCCGTAATATCTTTACTCTCGCAGCTCAACTGATCATATAGCTGAGACAGATCGCGAAGGTCCTTCAGTATGACCGACTTGGTCTTATCCCGAGCAGCCCTTACCTTCTCTACGACAGTTATGAGGAAACTGCGCTCCTGATCTATGGCAGCAGGCAGATCAGCCTGTCGCAGCACCTGGAGCTGGGCCACCAGCTGATCAGCCTCCAGTAATTTTGCCTCCAGAAGCGCAGCTATCCCCGCCCCACCGGGAAGAGTCTTAAGAATATCAATGTGACCTTGGGCGCATTGCCGGGCCAAGGCAAAAGGGGTCCCCCATTCCACAGCAGCCGCGACCCCTCTCTTCAGGTGGCGATAGAAGCTGTCAACCACGTCCTATGACGCTTCATCCAGAACTTCCGTAGAGGACAGCGTCAAAGGAAGTGTGGCAGGCAGTATTGAAGGATGCACGCTAGAACTTGCCACCAGGGAGACAAATTCCAAGCAAAAAGATGCGCGGATAGTAGCTAATTCCTCCTCCACCACCCGAAGAGTCTGGACACTCAGCAAAGCAGAAAAGTCAATTCGCGGAGCAGCCTGAACAGAGGAGGACGCAGTGACCATTGTCCCTTGCCTCGGCTGTGCCGCCATCTGACTTTCCGAGCACGAGCCAGCAGGAGGCCCTTCGATATGAGTCGAAAGAGGAGGAGGTACGCTCCCCTCCGCCAGATCCCTTCCGGCAGAACCCACCCTGATGATGTCCGTCATCGGCACTAGAGGGGCAGGACCTGTAAGTCCAGAGCAACCATCAATCAGTCTAACCCGAAGGATGTGATGATAGAGCAGATAGGCCTCCTCACTAGTTAAGATTTGGCTTATCTTACCAGGAGAGGAGTGTGGAGGCTGCGGTTCGTTTACAGCCGCCGTAGCCCCCTCACCAGCAACCTCCAAGTCGAATTCAGCTGGTTCTTCTGCCCCAGCCACCTCGAAAAGGGATACTACTGGTTCAGCGTCACCCTGCTAAAATTCAACAGTCTCAAGAACAGGTTCAGTAGAGCATCCGTCACCCTAGTTGAGTCCTCAGCAACGTGGGAGTCCTCGGCCGCCTCTGGAAGAACCCCAGCAGAAATGATAGCGGTACACATGTTACTGACCAAAGCGGTCAGGGCCAGATCAACCTCAGCGGCCGGTTCTCGAGAAACCGACTCCTCCAACGCCTACAAGAGCAAAGGAAGACGATTAAGCTAAAATACGGGAAAAAAAAAGGAGAAAATAGTTATAATTCAAGTCACCTCAGAAATAGCGTCTACATCCTCGATAGGTAACCGACGGGATCTGACAGCAGCCCATTTTATGGAATAAGTCATGACGATATCAGCCGACTCACTCATGCTTCGCTTACGCGAAGGACCAGGCACATCAGGCTGCTGATCCGCCACTACTTCATCAAACACAATGGGCGATTGGTCCGTCGCCATCTCGTCTAGAGGTGGAAGAGAATCATCGACACCTTGTTCGCCATCTTCTTCATCCGCGGTGGTGGACTCCGAATCCGCCACGGGAACCGCGTTTGCCCTTTGCTTCCTTGTTTTCGACCCCTGAGGCTTTTCTGCCAAGCCGGTACCAATAATAAAACTGGTATGCGGGTTAAAGTTAACAGAAAACCTGCTCGCAGTAACGTGGTAAAGAGCCGCTAAATATAAATTCTCCCCTTGCGTCTCAGCGTCAGGGACCAAAAAACTAGCACGGGTATGAGAAATATTATAGTAAAGTCAGGCCCTGATGCCATCCAAAACGCTGCCTTCAAAGCCCAGGTAAGAGATGGGACTCTCTAGGAACAGCTGGCTATAACCAAACTGGCGAGAAAACCGGCTGGGCAAGTAAGGTTCCAGGTAGACGGTATTGTGGTTGTGATATACTAAGTGCGAGGGACGGATGTTACGCTACCAAAGAAGCATCCTCTCAGGTAATAGGAGAGGAGGCCCGGCACCGTCAATATGTACACTCCCCACCTCCTCAACAGAAAAATGGGAAACAGACACGAAGAAATTATATCCATCCACCATCGCCAGCACCCTCCGACAGGCAGGCATAGAGTTGTATTCCCAGGACATCCGACGGTACTGGAAGATAAAAGCATCGTCGTCAGTTACACACTCTTCTAGGCTAGGTCTCATCAAAGACTGGTAATACATTAATAGCCACCCCATCAAATAGTAGTAGGGCAACTCGATTCCTTTAAAATTTATTGCCGTGTCGCGTACAATAACCTTGGACGAAAAAGTATGGAGGCCACGGTGTATACTGCACACCTTGGCCGGGAGAAGCGCCAGTCTGACCTCGAAGGCCAGCTTCATGGCAGGAAGGATGAAATTTTGGCTGATCCTCTTAATGGAGCCAACTCCTCCGGAGACTACGCAATTCCATAGCCATACCATCAGGAACCCTGCCAGGATTTCCTTCTCTGACAGCGGCTGAATATCCTGATAAAAATAATCAAAGGAATCAGTTTGACTCCCAAACGTGTCGCTCAAGGCCCTCGATTTCTTGGCAGTTAACACCAGATCCTGTACTTGCTCTCGGGTCAGAGGATTCCGGAAAGTAACCCGGCCTGAGGCACCTTGCTGAAAAAGATGGAAGAGCCAAGCCCTGGTATGTGGGAGGTTCCCCTTCGAGCTATTATCCTTCTTGGTCGTCTGCTGACAGTAACTGTGATGACATAGTAACTCCTGATAGACAGCAACGAAACCGGGATGTCGTTGCTCCAAATCTTTGAACTCTTCGTTCGTTGGAGTGTATAATTCAAATACTTCATTGCCCCAGGGCAGCCTAGAGACTACGTGCATCTCATGAAAAGCAAGACCAATCTCCCCTCCAGGCGCGAAGAAAGTCCCCGTCCGTCGGTTGTACATCTCCAAGAGAGCCATAAACAACTCCTTGTTGATGGGCAGTCCATGACATGTGCCCCGGATGGCGTGGTAGAGACCAACCTCACGCAGGAAAGTCCTATATTCTCGCAGAATCCACCAGGTCAAATTGGCCCATGAAGGGATGGGGCGTATCCAGTTCAAAAATGAGAGCCGGCCAATGGGATAAGAACCTTACCGAGCAAGTTGATTCAGAAAAGTGTCGGCTTGAGAGAATAAGAAATTGGGACCTTGCACATTTAAAAAGGCATCCGGGGCTAGCCCCATCACGTGGTATCTGACCGGTTCCCTGCCCGCGTACGCTGATCTAATATGCTTATTGTAGTGGATGTTACCCACGATCATGCCCGACCGGCTCGAGGTCAAGGATTCCTGCATCCTCCTATCTACCGGCACCATATTGAACCATGCCAATGGGAAATGACATTCTATCTGGGGGATATGGATCGCCCTTTCAGCAGAAATAAAATTCCAATTCTCAGATATATCCAATACCCGAGAGTTCTTCACAGTCAGAGCGTCCCCGAAGAAGAACGCCGGCTTCAGGTACTTTTTTTCCAATTTCCCTGAGTTCAGCATGGTACAGAGAAAGCGAAAGGACTGGTTCTTGATAAGATTCAGCCTCCCCTCAGGCTTGTTCTGAGGTAGTTTCTCCACCACCTGCCGGACTATATGGTCAAGCCGAACTCCGATGGCAAGTTGGGCCTGACCCACCAGGGGTTCTCCTGCAGCATTAACTGGCAGATTCACTGAAAACAGACAAAAAAAACAAGTTACAAGAGGGGCTTTGGTTTATGAGGCCCAGTATACAAAGAACTTATGTGGTCCTGATTAGGAGGCTTCATGCGGTTCGATTCAAAGAGACTTATGTGGCTCTGTGTGACGGGTCATTATGCGAGGTGCCTATGCGGCCACTAGACAACTCCCATGCGACTCGGACATGGGGTATACCCTCATGCGGCTCAGTTGTAGGACATGTATGCGGCCCATACAATTTGAACAGTTTATATTAAAGGCTTGTGCATAAAGCATGCAACAGAGCCGACTTTGTTAGGGTTTCGAAGCATATGACTTTCCCAAATCCTTACCCTTAACGATATGATGAACGTCGGAATGAGCTTTGGGTGCCGCAGCCGATGTCGAAGCCACGCCCTTATCCTTCGCCGCAGCCTTCGTCGCAACCTTGGAAGACTTGGGAGCCATTGCTGATGATCAGAGAAGGAAGACAAAGTCAAGAAAGATAGGGCAAGAACAGAAAGTAAAGAAGTCTTTTTTTCAAAACACGCTGCTATTTATAGGTGGAGCCCATAGACCGACGCATCGATCCATGTGCAGTGTAACCGACTATTCGGTTATCAAGGCGATCCGACTATTTAAGGCAAAACTTTTGGGATCCTGCCCCAAAAAGCGGCCTTAAATCTGGCAGCAAATCAAAGGCAATCAATGCAAAGATTTGCACACGTGGCATAAAGATGTGGCAAGGAGCTTATGCGGCCAGACAGCCTATGCGGCCAGACAGCCCATGCGGCTAAAAAGCCCATGCGTCTCAGATGGCCATGCGACTGAGGAGGCCATGCGGCTGAGACATCCATGCGGCCAGAACATCCTATGCAGCCCGAAGAGTTTTTACATGGCCATGCTTCTTATTCAAAGTATTTCAGTTTTGTAAATTAAAAACTTTGATGGGGGTCTTGTAGAAGCATAGAAAATAATAAAGAAAGGCCTATACGGCTCCGATAGAAAGATTACCATGCGGCTCAGGATCCCCATGCGGCTCAGGAGTCCATGCGGTTCAAGGGTCCTTGCGGCTCGGATAGTTCTATGTGGCCCAAAAAGAAGCCACGTGGCCTTCAACAGTTCTTCTCTACATTCTGCTGCATTTAATGCCCTGACGGCTGCTCTGACAAATGACAGCTATGACAGCTCTGACATAAAGACATAATAATGATGCTGACATGATGGCGTGTTCCTAGAAAAGAGGAGAAAATCTTTTTACAGCTGGTAAGATCCACCAAGTCCCGAGGTCACTTCATGTGGCTGCATCCTGCATGCGGCTGTCCATCTGTATGCGGCTATCCATCTGCACACGGCTGCCTATCCCCATACGGCTGCCCGTCCCCATGTGGCTGCCCATCCCCATACGGCTACCTATCGCCATGTGGCTGCCCATCCCCATGCGACTGTCCATCCCCATGCGGCTGCCCATCCCCATGCGGCTGTATGCTTCATACGGCTGAGAGGACCACCTATATGCGGCTCTGCCAGGGCGGTCCAGTTGATACACGTGGTGCTCTTTGCGACAATTGAGACACGTATCTTCCCTGGAATTATGGGTGCTAACAAATCCTAACAAAATCAGATTTGTTGCGATCGTCATAATTGCCCAGATCAAATCAAATCAAGCAAATTGGACACGTGGCAGGCTATTAAAAAATCATAAATATTCTTGGTAATCAACATTTATTGACCACAGAAATTTAATACAATCACATTAATTGCTCAGATTTATTATATTCAAGATGAACGGTCCAGATTGATAACTCTTAAGCCGTCGACTTTTCAAAATGGGTAATTATTGCAAACCCTAATGATCACCTCCCACTTCTATAAATAGCAAGGTGCCATTCCCTTGTAAAACCCGAAAGAAAAAGGAGGAAGACAGACGCATACAGAGAGAGATACGCAGAGAAGCACATACAGAGAGAAAAAGGAGAGCATTCCTTTGTCAGAGCCAAGGCTACGTTCGATCGTCCAAGGAGTAAGGCAGAGCTGCCGTCGCTTTTTTGAGCCTCTATCGTCACCCCCAGAATCAAAAATAAACAATTGTACTTAGTTTGCTGTACCTAGGTTTTCGTCCCTAGGCTTTCTTCGTACGAACGAGTTTGTATTGTGAGTCTAAGTTCAGTCCTCCTATAATAATTGTTCTACACTTTTACAATCAATGGCAAACAAATAGGATACGGTTGTCTTATCCTGAGGTCTTGGCAGTTTTTTCGGGCGTAGAACATGGACTGAAGCTCCTGGACATCTCTTCTTGCCTCCTGGCCTCGTCAGCAGCAATGGAAGCCGATGTTGTCGAAGGATTGTTGCCCGGGTTTGGTGCAACAAAGTTTAAGTCCGCATTGACCATAGGACCCAAGCTTGTTTGGTCAGGCGTCTTCCCATGCAGAGTTGGAAGGGCCGCTTTGATCTCGTCCACAGACTTGACTAAGACGTGTAGTATGGCCTCCAGAGTTTTGATGCATTGGCGATCACTGGAACCATCTTGGTTGCTGTCTGTCATAAATACCGTCCTCACAAGAGGAGAGATAGAAGGGACGGTGGAGGATGCGCCCTCTGAGTCATACCCTTGTACAGAGAAGTCGTCAGGGTATATGGGAATTTTCTTCTCTGGTTCGGACTCGGAAGGTGTGGTACCCCCAGCTTCAGAGCTTGCCTCGTCTTATGAGTCGCGGACGTCCACGGGGACGTCGGGATCTACTACGTCTGTTGGAGAAATCGTTTCCCCTGGATTATCTTCTTGGAACACTGGGTTGTCGTGGATGTTTGGAGGAGTGCTACCCCAGCTCCAACGCCTTCCAGAGATGCGGATGACGATTCTCCAAGCGTGGTAGATTTCGTCTTTGAGCGAGTACCTTGGAAAACTCCTCCTGTGGCAGTCATGGACAACCGCTTAGAAGAGAGTTTCTTGGTTAAGATTTTAGGGCTGGAGATGTTTATTTTCTTCCCTCTCTCGCTGCCAGGGATTTTATGAGCAGAATTGTAGGAGGCGACAAGAAGCGCCTCGTCTTCCGAGATTAGGTATTGCAGTCGTTGGAAGATGGATCGCCGCTCCTTTTGTGTGGTCGCCTTACTGCAACAGCAGTTGACAATAACTTGAGTGCAGTGATGTCCAGGGAAGGACTCTCTGCACACCGAGGCTTCTTCTCTTTCTTTGTGCTTGTGACAGATCACGTCACGTAAGTCAGGTGCATCTCGAGCAACCGGGGAAACCCGAGCATCCGAGTGTATTGGCACCATGTTTGCTCCCTGATTGTTGAGAGACTTTTGTGAATCACTCTGCCTGTTTACTGCCGGGGGCTGGACTCGAGTGGTTCGATACAACTTTCTATCAGAGGCCCGTATAACAGTAAGCGGAGCGCTCGGATGGTCAGAGGTTGGGACAGCTGACTGAGTTCGCCGAGCTCGCGCTATCCTAGACTTCTTCACTTTAGCACCCGAGGGTGCATAGTAGAAAGAGTCCAAATGGTGCCGCAGAGAGTCTGGCACATGTTCTTGGGCGCACTTGGAGTCCGGACCGCATGAGAGGCGATCGAAGACTGATCGCGTGTCACGACCCGTACCCTAGAGTAAGTGCACGAGACGTGGGTACGTCCAGCCTACGCCGCAGTGTCGGCGGTAGAACGCTGTCCTAGGTCAAACATCTAACAATATAAAGGTACCTGTACAGTATATACTCTCCGAATGGAGGTGACATAGCAAATACAGTCTCAATCACAACTAAGGTAGAGCAAGATAAAAGATAGGTAAAACATGAAATCCAAAAGAGATACAACAGATAGAAGTCTAAGTGTCTAGATACACAAACCCAGAAAACATCTCAAAGCTCAATACAGTAATCCATAGGATAAATACAACTCAATACAACTGAAATAACTAACTATACAACCTCTACTGTGTCTCCTCTAGGCTAGCAGGCAACCTCCAGGCTATCTGTAAAATTTATCAACATGTCCAGTCAGGACAGGAACGAGTACAACTCATCAAGAAATCCCAATTAAATGACAGAGAACTATAAAGCAGTTATAGACAGTTTTATTGATGAATATGGCAGTTTTATACAGGTAATGATGTAGAGAAATAGCAAAGGTACAAGGAAAGTAAGGTAATAAAATAAAAGAAGAATGATGGCAAAGAAGACTGTAAAATAAGATCTAGCTGAACTAGGGTAACATGTTATAAGTCCAGTTTGTACAATATAAGTTGAATGTAACCCCAATGTGAGTCTAATACAATTTGAGTCTAGTAAATGATTCTTGTACATGATGATTCTAGTAGATGATTTTTCTCAATGATTTGAGTGAAGTGATTCTTGTAAGATTCTTATACACTAATCCTTGTAGGTGATTCTTGTAATGAGTACGGCACATCGCACGCTCGGCCAAGCGGTGATGGCTATCATTCTTGTAATACGGCACATCGCACGCTCGCCAAGCGATGATGGCTATCATTCTTGTAATACGGCACATCGCACGCTCGGCCAAGCGGTGATGGCTATCATTCTTGTAATATGACACATCGCACACCGGCCCAGCAGCGATGGCTATCGTTCTTGTAATGATGATTCTTGTATGATTTGTACATTTAATACTTGTAGGTATTTCGAGTAGATGAGTCTTGTGAGTGATTCGAGTAATAGGGTTAGACAAATCAAGTACATGTATTACGAGTAAATGAATCTAAAATATTAATACATGTTGTGACAGAGAATCAAATAGAACTATACTAGAACTGAATCACAGTAATCATCAAATAATGAAAGAACTATCAGAGAATGTACTCGCCTGAAGTCTGAATGTCCAAAGTAACTATAATGTCTAATGAGAGGTATCTGGCTCCTAATCAGAACAGCATGAGTCACAACAAGTCCAAAATGACAATATGAAGTTCTACTATGCATTCTACATAATTCTAGGTCAATCTAGACCAAAGTCAACTCTTGGTCAACTTGGTCAACACTGAAAGTCAAACTAGGTCATGTCCTAACACAGTAAGTCTTACTAGGCCTAACCAAGACTATCCTAGCAAGCACACATCAATACAAGGCTATACAAGCCAACATACACCCAACTCTATATAGCATGCAATTATTCAATACTCAACTAGGCAAGAATTCACATTGGATATACACTAGGTAATCTATTACTTTAAGCTATATATGTCTACACATATATACACATGCATATATTGGTATTAACATTAGGTCTATAATCATGGTATTTCAAATGGTTATATAAACTTATATATTACAACACAATATGCTAACATATATATAATATACATACATAGCTAAGTTAACTATATTCATAAATACTTATTTAAGAGGCTATGTGTGTGTGTATGTGAACATGACAAAGGGGCAAGTGAGGGTTAAATGGGCATACATAGTGTATACATATGAAAGAGTGTCAAAGTGTAAGTGAACAATGTGTCAAGTGTGATAGTGTCAACATAGTGTAAGGGGGTACATGAGGTAATATAGGATTTATGTTAACATAGAACATTATATCTCATTAACTTGTATATTGTATACATTACATCTATTATTATATTACATTCATGCTTGCATTCATTCATCATTCATTTATTCTCTTGCACTACTATATGCACCATACATTACATACTATGGAACCTACATATTCATTACAAGCCATACTTATACATGCTTATATTAGATAGGATACTTACACCTCATACATCATTTATTTAAACATTTACTCATGCTTGCATTCTCTATTTAATTACATAATTTATATACATTAACATGGGTTAAAATCAAATAGAACATTATATTACACACAAGGGTGCACAAAATGCATATGCCGAATAGTAACTCCTACTAATAATCAATACTGTACCATCTCAACATGAATTAAAATCTAGGATTAAAGTATGTTATAGATCTATGCGGTAGCTTTCCGAAACTTCAAACGGATCGCGTTTTCGTTTCCGGAAACTCCCGGAATCGCAAAAACACCGAGAACGCGTTTATCTTTCGTACAGCTGACACTCAAATAATTCTCCAGAAAGTTACAGAAAGAATTAGGCCTATTAAAACATGTTTTTGGAAAGCTAACTTCAATACGCTTTTTTTAAAAAAAAGGGAGATTAAACCGAGCTTTGAGATAGAAGTTATGACATTTCTAAGTTATGGCTGAAATTAAAAAACGTGGATAAAAATCATGACGGATTTGGGTAGTTTGAGACAAAAGAACACAAGTATAAAACATAATATATCATGAACTCACTCTCTACACTAATATATATATATATATATATGAGACACTATAGAACACATCTCCAATAAAAAAAATATGAGATTAAACATGTAATAATTCATTCATACATAACAACAACACATAGTGTGTCCAAATTTGGGGTTTTCCCACATGGACACAAACACAACACAAAGGACACTCCTATGACCTCCAAATGGACACGAAATGGACACAAATGGAGATACAACCATGGGGGTCATTCCTATGGGTTCAAAATAGACCTATATGCATGAAAAAATGGAAAGGAGAAGGGATTTATACCTCCCGGTAGATCGAATCGAAGAAAAACCTTCCCGGAGCGACATCGGCACGTAGAGATTCCAAAAGGAAACGAACGAGCTCCGAATTCTCCCAAACTTGGGTAGCTTCCTCCTTGGCTAGAATAGAGAAGGAAAGAATAAGATTTGGAGGCGAAATGGAAGGATTTGTTGGAGAAATGGAAGGATTTGGGGAGAAATTGCTAGGAATTGCTCTCTAGAAATTTGGGAAAGAACAAGAGAGAGAGTGTGGATGAGAATAATGAAATAAACTTGAGCCTATCATCTCCCAAAGTGGCTGGCCATATGGGGCTATTTGTCCTATTATGGTAAGGTCCAAAATGCCTCCACTAACCTATTCTATGAGTATTAGGAAAGGGCTAATTGGTTGGGGCTAAATTAGTCATTCTAAAGTCTCTAATCACACTAACCTTATCCATAATAATTAGTCTAACCTCTAACTAAAATATTTCTATCATATGGACTAAAATTAATATCATGTGGGCCATGCCTAACTAGTGTGTGGGTCCCACTAGAGTCAACTACCTCCGGGTCCCCGTTTCAAGTCGGATTGAGCTGAAATTCGAACCCGACTCAAATAATCCCAAAACAATATCATAAATAATAAAATAAATTTCAAAAATATTTCAAAAATACAAAATGACAAAAATATACCTGATCCTAAAAACTGGGGATGACAAATTCCTCGAAATTAAAACCAAACAATAGTAAAATGTCAAAATCACAAGTCATAATTTTAAATAGTTTAAAAATGATTAAAAATCATCAAAAATCATAATATGAAATAATAATCAATAAATAATAATTATAATTACAAAATTTCAAAATTACCCTCATCTGGAAAACTGGGTGTTACAATCCTACCCACCTTATAAAAATTTTGTCCTCGAAATTAAGATGATCGCACCCCCTTCTATGTCAAACATAGTCAAGGGTCAATCACTAGTCAATTTCTCAATATCCAAGTACTTGGTCATCAACTGGTCAACTTCTTAGGGTTTTACCTATGCTAGCTATCTAGGTGTTGGCAACTAGAATTTAGCAAAAGAGAAACTCTATAATAGACTAGCTCTTAACTTCCCAATCCTATCATGTCACCTATAACTAAATACCTACAAGCTAAGCACATGAATACCAAATACCACATATATATATATGCTCAAGAACAACAACCCATCACATATATCCTAAGTATATTATCTATATATATACATGACTGATCAACCAAGGGTTAAGGCAGACTAAACTTATAAGGGTCTGAAACAATGCTTAGAACTAGGCTAAGGATGAATGGTCTGAATCAAGGGGACATGGTATCTAGTGAAGGGTCTGCACACTGCCTATAAAGGTGATCAACACAAAGGAACTCAACGCGAAGAGAACTTAACTAAAATGGAAAACTGAACCAAGTATAGGCTAAACAACATGTTTATAACCCTATACAACAATGGCCTATAGATACCAACTAACCTATATCCCATATGCCAATATCATCTGCAATCTATCTATGCAAATAGACATCTCGGTCTTAGGTGAAACTACAACTATACTCAAAGGCAAGCTCTGGTTATGGGTGCCTCACTGGAAAAGGTAAGGAAAAGTAGTAATATTCATCAAGGATGTAAGGCATACTAACATCCTATGTGTAACTGGTTGGTATTATAGATAACAGGAGAATTATCTACAATGGGTTACTATTCTAACACCAATGCTAACTATCACCTCTAGGGTACAAACACTCTACAAGTCATCATACCATTATACTATGAAGGTACTACCTATGAATAAGCTCTACAAAACTAAATATCCCTACTCCTAAGTCATTTATAACAATCAAAAGGGTATGATGTTTAAACCTTCTCAAGATACAATCTGTTAATCATATGCGTCTGTCCAAAATTATGTTGTCCAGAGTCTTCATCATGCTAGTGAGCAAGGCTACGATAATCACAGAGTCCTTGACTAAGGTACGTACCTCTAGGTTCATGGTATTTAAAATTTTTGCACTGCCGCATGCGACAGCGAAAACCTTAAATTCCCATACCCGAGAATACATCCAAAATCTGACTACATGTCCTCACTATGCCAACTAACACGACTATTGAGGATTCTAGATTCCATAATTTAGGCGACCTAGCCCATATAATTTTCTCAGAAGAAAAAAAAAACACAACAAAAGAGTAACATGACGAAATTAATCAATCAACAAGGAACAGATGGAATCAGATTTCAAGGTAATTATAAAAGATAATTGCGGGAATGGAATTGAGAAGAACAGAACTTGCAGCAAGATCTCCAATGGTCTGCGCATCCTTGACTGTCCTGACGATAGCTCGTCCTGCTAGTTTTCCCTGGTCTGCTGCTGATGCTGCATGAATCACCGCTACTGAGAGAAATCAGAAATGACGGAAGAAAATCTCTGTACAGATAGAGGTGCAACTCCAATGTAGCAGAAACGTCAACCTGAGTCGGCACAACAAGAGCTGCAGTCTCGAGGCCCTGATGAACAGGACGAGAGGTGGCCAGCCTCTCGATAGTATCCCCCGAACCAGTGCGATGAAATCGTCTTCATAACCATCATGAAGACGGGTCAAACCAAAAAGCAATTACTGAGAATGAAGCAAAAAAATCAAGGGAGGACAGTTTATATTCAAGGGAAATCAATAAGCAGCAATTGGATAAAAGGAATCTGATTAAGAGTTTTTCTTAATGTGATTTAGTACCTCCAATAATATTCTAATCCTACTACAGGCTGTAGTGATACTCTAGTTCGAATACCACAACATAAACTCGACCTGCATGGGCCACCACTAAAAATGTGTCACGACCCGTACCCTAGAGTAAGGGCACGAGACGTGGGTACGTCCAGCCTACGTTGCAGTGTCGGCGGTAGAACGCTATCCTAGGTCAAACATCTAACAATATAAAGGTACCTGTACAGTATATACTCTCCGAATGGAGGTGACATAGCAGATACAGTCTCAATCACAACTAAGGTAGAGCAAGATAAAAGATAGATAAAACATAAAATCCAAAAGAGATACAGCAGATAGAAGTCTAAGTGTCTAGATACACAAACCCAGAAAACATCTCAAAGCTCAATACAGTAATCCATAGGATAAATACAACTCAATACAACTGAAATAACTAACTATACAACCTCTACTGTGTCTCCTCTAGGCTAGCAGGCAACCTCCAGGCTATCTGTAAAATTTATCAACAGGTCCAGTCAGGACAGGAACGAGTACAACTCATCAAGAAATCCCAATTAAATGACAGAGAACTATAAAGCAGTTACAGACAATTTTATTGATGAATATGGCAGTTTTATACTGGTAATGATGTAGAGAAATAGCAAAGGTACAAGGAAAGTAAGGTAATAAAATAAAAGAAGAATGATGGCAAAGAAGACTGTAAAATAAGATCTAGCTGAACTAGGGTAACATGTTATTAGTCCAGTTTGTACAATGTAAGTTGAGTGTAACCCCAATGTGAGTCTAATACAATTTGAGTCTAGTAAATGATTCTTGTACATGATGATTCTAGTAGATGATTTTCTCAATGATTTGAGTGAAGTGATTCTTGTAAGATTCTTGTACACTAATCCTTGTAGGTGATTCTTGTAATGAGTATGGCACATCGCACGCTCGGCCAAGCGGTGATGGCTATCATTCTTGTAATACGGCACATCGTACGCTCGGCCAAGCGGTGATGGCTATCATTCTTGTAATACGACACATCGCACGCTCGGCCAAGCGGTAATGGCTATCATTCTTGTAATACGGCACATCGCATACCGGCCCAGCAGCGATGGCTATCATTCTTGTAATGATGATTCTTGTATGATTTGTACATTTAATACTTGTAGGTGTTTCGAGTAGATGAGTCTTGTGAGTGATTCGAGTAATAGGGTTAGACAAATCAAGTATATGTATTACGAGTAAATGAATCTAAAATATTAATACATGTTGTGATAGAGAATCAAATAGAACTATACTAGAACTGAATCACAGTAATCATCAAATAATGAAAGAACTATCAGAGAATGTACTCGCCTGAAGTCTGAATATCCAAAGTAACTATAATGTCCAATGAGAGGTATCTGGCTCCTAATCAGAATAGCATAAGTCACAACAAGTCCAAAATGACAATATGAAGTTCTACTATGCATTCTACATAATTCTAGGTCAATCTAGACCAAAGTCAACTCTTGGTCAACTTGGTCAACCCTGAAAGTCAAACTAGGTCATGTCCTAACCCAGCAAGTCTTACTAGGCCTAACCAAGACTATCCTAGCAAGCACACATCAATACAAGGCTATACAAGCCAACATACACCCAACTCTATATAGCATGCAATTATTCAATACTCAACTAGGCAAGAATTCACATTGGATATACACTAGGTAATCTATTACTTTAAGCTATATATGTCTACACATATATACACATGCATATATTGGTATTAACATTAGGTCTATAATTATGGCATTTCAAATGGTTATATAAACTTATATATTACAACACAATATGCTAACATATATATAATATACATACATAGCTAAGTTAACTATATTCATAAATACTTATTTAAGAGGCTATGTGTGTGTATGTGAACATGACAAAGGGGCAAGTGAGGGTTAAATGGACATACATAGTGTATACATATGAAAGAGTGTCAAAGTGTAAGTGAACAATGTGTCAAGTGTGATAGTGTCAACATAGTGTAAGGGGGTACATGAGGTAATATAGGATTTGTGTTAACATAGAACATTACATCTCTTTAACTTGTATATTGCATACATTACATCTATTATTATATTACATTCATGCTTGCATTCATTCATCATTCATTTATTCTCTTGTACTACTATATGCACCATACATTACATACTATGGAACCTACATATTCATTACAAGCCATACTTATACATGCTTACATTAGATATGATACTTACACCTTATACATCATTTATTTAAATATTTACTCATGCTTGCATTCTTTATTTAATTACATAATTTATATACTTTAACATGGGTTAAAATCAAATAGAACATTATATTACACACAAGGGTGCACAAAATGCATATGTCGAATAGTAACTCCTACTAATAATCAATACTATACTATCTCAGCATGAATAAAAACTAGGATTAAAGTACGTTATAAATCTATGTGTTACTTTCCGAAACTTCAAACGGATCGCGTTTTCGTTTTCGGAAACTCCCGGAATCGCGAAAACATCGAGAACGCATTTGTTTTTCGTATAGCTGACACTCAAATAATTCTCCAGAAAGTTAAAGAAAGAATTAGGCCAATTAAAATATGTTTTTGGAAAGCTAACTTCAATACGCTTCTTTTAAAAAAAACGGGAGATTAAACCGAGCTTTGAGCTAGAAGTTATGACATTTCTAAGTTATGGCTGAAATTAAAAATGTGGATAAAAATTATGACGGATTTGGGTTGTTTGAGACAAAAGAACACAAGTATAAAACATAATATATCAAGAACTCACTCTCTACACTAATATATATATATATGAGATACTATAGAACACATCTCCAATAAAAAAATATGAGATTAAACATGTAATAATTCATTCATACATAACAACAACACATAGTGTGTCCAAATTTGGGGTTTTCCCATATGGACACAAACACAACACAAAGGACACTCCTACGACCTCCAAATAGACACGAAATGGACAGAAATGGAGATACAACCATGGGGGTCATTCCTATGGGTTCAAAATAGACCTATATGCATGAAAAAATGAAAAAGAGAAGGGATTTATACCTCCCGGTAGATCGAATCGAAGAAAAACCTTCCCGGAGCGACACCGGCACGTAGAGATTCCAAAAGGACACGAACGAGCTCCGAATCCTCCCAAACTTGGGTAGCTTCCTCCTTGGCTAGAATAGAGAAGGAAAGAAGAAGATTTGGTGGCAAAATGGAAGGATTTGGTGGAAAAATGGAAGGATTTGGGGAGAAATTGCTAGGGATTGCTCTCTAGAAATTTGGGGAAGAACAAGAGAGAGAGTGTGGATGAGAATAATGAAATGAACTTGAGCCTATCCTCTCCCAAAGTGGCTGGCCATATGGGGCTATTTGTCCTATTATGGTAAGGTCCAAAATGCCCCCACTAACCTATTCTTTGAGTATTAGGAAAGGGCTAATTGGTTGGGGCTAAATTAGTCATTCTAAAGTCTCTAATCACACTTACCTTATCCATAATAATTAGTCTAACCTATAACTAAAATATTTCTATCATGTGGACTAAAATTAATATCATGTGGGCCATGCCTAACTAGTGTGTGGGTCCCACTAGAGTCAACTACCTCCGGATCCCCGTTTCAAGTTGGATTGAGCTAAAATTCGAACCCGACTCAAATAATCCCAAAATAATATCATAAATAATAAAATAAATTTAAAAAATATTTCAAAAATACAAAATAACAAAAATATACCTGATCCTGAAAACTGGGGATGACAAATTCCTCGAAATTAAAACCAAACAATAGTAAAATGTCAAAATCACAAGTCATAATTTTAAATAGTTTAAAAATGATTAAAAATTATCAAAAATCATAATATGAAATAATAATCAATAAAAAATAATTATAATTACAAAATTTCAAAATTACCCTCATTTGGAAAACTGGGTGTTACATCGCGAGTCGCATGGGGCAGACGGTATGCGGCTGGGATTGGTGGCCGTGAGGACTGTCTACATACGGCTATCCTTTGTGGCCGTATGACCTTTCTGTATACGACTAGAAATGGTGTCCGCATGAACCTTCGGGATGCGGCTGGAAGTCATGGCCGTGCAGGCTGCGTGCATGCGACTGGTAGTTCTGGCCGTATGGGCTTTCTGCATGCGGCTGACTTTCGTGGCCGCATAAGTTTTCTCCATGCGGTTGGCAGTTGTGGCAGCATGAGCCTTCTTCATGCAGCTGGCACCTTTATACGGCTCGGACCGTATGGAGTTCCTCTTTGCCCCTGCAAGTCCAGCATAATAGTGCTTTCTTCTGCCGGACTTGGGGACAGCAGAGTCCTCTATGGTCTGAAATGGAGCCGCAAGAGGGTCTTTTTTGCTATCTTATACAACAGAGAGTTCTCCCTCGAGAGCTTGGGAAGGAGCGAATGATTTGGGCCTCCACTCCCTGCGGGCCTTCTTCGCGCGGGCTCGCCGCTGGACCGGGCCAGCGCACCCGTCGGAGAGCATTTCTTCAAACGCCTGCTGATCGAACCGGGAGACCAACATTTGTTGAGTGAAGCCAAGTTTGGCTGCATCCGATTTTGTTACCAACTCCTCAGCCGTAGAGAAGTTTGTCCCCAGCAGAGTCGCCATCGTGTTTGCCATTGATTGTAAAAGTGCAGAACAATTATATAGGAGGACTGAACTTAGACTCACAATACAAACTCGTTCGTACAAAGAAAGCCTAAGGAAGAATGCCTAGGTACAGCAATCTAAGTACAAATTATTTATTTTTGATTCAGGGAGGTGACGGTAGAGGCTCGGGAAAGCGACGACAGCTCTGCCTTACTCCTTGGACGATCGGACGTAGCCTTGGCTCTGATGAAGAAATGATCTCGGAATGTGTGGGAAGACTCTCCTGTGCATGTCTTTGTCTCTCTATGTATCCAGTCGGGCATCTCCAGGTCTTCAGGTCTCTCCAGGTATCTCCAGGTATCTCCAGGTCTTTTGCAAGGGAATGACACCTTGCTATTTATGGAGGTGGGGGTATGATCATTAGGGTATGCAATGATTCCCTCCTTAAAAAGTCGGCGACCAATCATCTGGACCATTAATTTTGATTGCAACGCATCTGGACAATTAATGTGGATTGCACCAAATCTTATAGGCAATTAATGTTGATTGCCATGAATTTTGATAGGCTCGGATCTCCTGCCACGTGTTCGATTAGTCTGATCTGATTTGATTTAGGGTAATTATGATTGTGACAAATCTGAGTTTGTTATGATTTGCTAGCAGCCATAATTTCGAGGGGGATATGAATGCCACGTGTCTCAGCTGTTGCGAGGACCGCCACGTGTCTCAACTGTCTTGAGTGGAACATACTAACAAAGCCACATGAGTACGGTTTCTAAGTGAACCGCATACAGGTGGCCCCTACGATCCTAGCCGCATGAAGGTAGCAGCCGCATGAGGGTAGCAGCTGCATGAAGGAGACAGCCGCGTGGCGGCCGTATGAAGTAGGCAGCCGCATGGCGAGGGCAGCCGCATAAAGAGGACATCCGCATGAAGGATGCAGCCGCATGAAGAGGACAGCCGCATAAAGGATGCAGCCGCATGAAGAGGACAACCGCATGAAGGATGTAGCCACATGAAGAGGACAACCGCATGAAAGATGCAGCCGCATAGGGGTGCTTGGGACTTGACGGATCCTGTCAGTTATAGAAGATTTTCTTCTTTTTCCAAAGGGCACGCCATCATTATTTCAGCTTTATGGCAGAGCTATCATTCATTGTGTCAGAGCTGTAATTTATTGTGTCAGAGCTGTCATCAGAGCAATTAATTGGGAGACTGCTTTATGGCCAGCTGTAGAAGTGGACAGCGTATGGCTACGTATCTTTATCTGAGCTGCATGGAGCAGTTGGGGAGTTTCGAGCCGCATAAAGTTCTGAAGGGTTCCTGAGCCACATAAGGCTCCTTTTGTTTGGAGCCGCATGGGCTTTTCTTGTCCTTTTTCATGCTTCTACACTTGTGTTAGACTGAGTTGTAGGTTGTACTACCTGCTTTTCTAGTATAATCTCTAACTTTTTAGAGTTAGCACAAATCTTATCATATTTAGCAGAAAGAGCATCAATTCTACATGAAGCTATAGATACTTCTTCTTTTCTGATTCTAATTCCTGCTTAAGTTTAGCATTTTCTTGAGTATTTTTCTCAATGCAATCAAGTGCCTTATGCAATCTAAACTCAAGTGTAGAAATCTCGGTAGAATTATCAGAAGGAGAAGTATTTCTAGCATCATTCGATAAGCAACTAAGCTTGTCATTCTCACGCTTATAGGATTGAATATCCTTTCTAGCTTGCTTATACTTATCTAATACTTTCTTGTGTTCTTTCAATAGATCATTGAAAGCATCAGATAACTCATCATAAGAGAATTCATTCTCTTCTAGAACAGAGTTGTCTTGTACCTCGTTGGATAATGCCATTGAGAATATATTTATAGCTTGACGAGGTCTCTTTTTTTTTTAGGAATTGCTTGCTTCATTTTTACATCATATGCTCGTGCTAGCATACTTGTAAGACGATGATCTTCCTTTATTTGATCGTTCATAGTGACTCTCCTTTCTAGCAGTAGTACAATCTTCTTGGATGTGGTCTATCTTCTTGCAGTTGTCACATATAAGCTCTTTTTCGTATAAGAGATTGTGTTGTACCTTAAATCCCAATTCTATCATGCACATTTTTGCATCATTATGAAGACTATTCTCCTCTCTGGAGTTGCTAGCTTTGCTTTCATACCTGTACTCATAAGTAGCTTCAAGGACTTTCTAAATTTTATGAGATGTTGTTCAAGTAGTAGTAAGATTGAATACATTTGTGTCTACAGCATAATCAAAGACATGCGTAGCTTTTGCATCAAGGCTAGCTAACTTCTTCTCTTTCTCCATGTAACTATAGTAAGGCTTGTTGATTATAGAGGATGTGAGGATTGAAGTGATAGTAGGCTTTTTGTAGCCATTGACAACAATTGACTATATATCAAAATCTAGAGACTTCAGGTAGAAGCTCATTCGTGTCTTCCAATAAGTATAGTTTGTTCCATCAAATAGTGGGAGTCTATTTGTGGATTGCTCTTCAGTTGTGAAGTACATACTTCCCATATGTGATACTGTGATCTATGTAACAGCTGTAATAAATAAGAATATAATAGCAATGTTAACTCGCTTTACCGGTAGAATCCGCTCTGATACCAATTGTAGGAACAAATTGTAAAGTACAAGACTCTAGAGGGGGTT
Source organism: Iris pallida (assembly GCA_029216955.1). Taxonomy (NCBI): domain Eukaryota; kingdom Viridiplantae; phylum Streptophyta; class Magnoliopsida; order Asparagales; family Iridaceae; genus Iris; species Iris pallida. Next base: position 10,823,650 of record JANAVB010037413.1, read on the forward strand.
GAATAGAGTAGGCAGTAATTAAAATGTTAGCATCAAGATCACAGATAATATATCACGAGTAAGTAAATAAAAAGTAGAGATCAAAAAGCAAACGCAAAGACGACGATGTATACTGGTTTTCCTCTTGTGAGGACTATTTCAGTCGGAAGAACTCTAGCTTCCAGTTGAATCCACTATTGAAAAATACCACAAGTTTTTAACCGAAGTTTTTGCAACTTCTACAATGCGAGCTTTGATCCGAAATACTCGACCAACTTTAATTGTGAAGTATCTTTCTTCAATCAAGCCTCTGATTACAATCACTCTGAAACTTCTAGACCATACCGTACTGGCAAATCGACCAGAGGATTGTAACTGGCTTGGAATTTGAAAATTAAAGCTTAGAACACTTTGGAAGAGAGTAATTGGCTTTAGAGAGAAGAGATGAAAGTGAATGAGCGAGTTGAAATGATCGAAATCCTTCTCTATTTATAGTTTTTCCAAAGCAGAACACTGTTAGAATTTAGGCAGAATTCGGACAGAACTCTACGAGAAAATCTCGGCAAGATCCGTAACTACGGGAGGACCAAGTTCAAAATCCAACATCCATTAACCAAACTCTGGCTGAACTTGGGCAGAATTCTATTGGAGTTCTTTTAGGGTTTTTGCAAATTGGTTTTGGGCTTTTTGAAAAGTCAAGCAGTTAGGAAGTAATTTGGCTTTTGTAAGTGTAGCCCCTCTTCCCA